>CAUYLG010013375.1:0-11627 GCA_963573385.1 Cacajao melanocephalus
TTTTTTTTGTGTTGTGGGGGCTGTTTTTTTGTTGAAACCGGTGGGGGTTGGTGCAGTGGCCCAAATACACCACAACTCAACCCCCGCGGGCAAACGGTTTTTTATACACCCAAAAAAAAAAAAAAAAAAAAAAAAAAAAGCTTTTGGTATTAGAATTTACCATAAACAAAATGAAAAAACTTCAGACGAAAATAATTTTCTAGGAAAATTATTTTGATCACATCTTATCAGTATGTGAATAGGTAGCAAACATAAAATCTTTAAAACTAACTTTCTTTGAAGGCCAAATATAATTTTTCTATAAACTACATCCACAGGAAAATGTCTATTCTCCTTTATCCCATATTTTCCTTCGGTTGTTGTTCAAGCATCTCCATATGATATAAAAAGCTGGCACCAAAAGCTATTACCATGAATTAATTTTTAGAAAGGCAAAGATAGAAAAGTAAAATCTTAAACCTCATATGATTGAGTCAAAAATTGGAACAAAAAATTTTCTGAAATGAACAAAAACATTTAAAAAGATAACTGAAAGTAAAAGTAGATGTTCTGCTATAAGGCATCTAGAGTAAAACATCACTTTGGAAGTAATAAACATTTCCTAGCAGTCAGGGATGCGGAACTAAAATATTATGCTATTCAAAAGCCATGGCTATCTTGAACCTATCATACTGGACTCAGCAACTTCTTTCTGAAGACTTTTATTCGGTTGTAAAAGTTTGTAGCATTTCTTACTGCATGGGAGACCAATTTTCAGAAGACATTCCCCTAATTATATTAAAGTGCAAGTCTTAGCCATGCTGATACTCTACTCCTTAAAGTAAAATGTAAACTAGGCTATATTTCAAGAAGATGTCTGTCAATAGCAACACTTCAGTAATGCAATTTTACATGTGAATTGAATCAGCCTATTGTAAAAGGTTTTTGGTTGTTTTTTTTTCCCCCCAAAGGCTTTTCTCGGTCAGGTGTGGGGACTCACAGTTGTAATCCTAGCATATCAGGAGGCCAAGGTAAGAGGATACCTGGAGGACAGGAGTTCAAGATCAGCCTGGGAAACAGTGAAATCTCATCTCTATTTCAAAAAATAAACAAATAAGGCTTGCCCTTACTTCACATAACCTTTATTTACTAAAGGGACATCATGGTTAAAAACAAACATGTTTCTGACATTGTAGAATATAAGAGACTTTTATAATGTATCAGTTTAGAAAGCTTCAGGTTATAAGTAACAGTCAACTCAGTTCACAATAGCATAAACAAATATGGATAATTTCTCACAAGACACAAAATCTTGAACAGAGCAATTGCTAAAGTTGGTTCACTAATCAATGAGGGCATCAATATTTTCAGTATTTTTGCTCCGCCATTCTAAGTGTGTTAACTTTTTGTACTCATTTTTGTTGCCTAGTGGTTCTAAGATGGTCACTTCAGCTTTAAGCATCACATCTAAGGTCAAAGCCAGAAGAGCCGGTTACGTAAGCCCTTTCCTCTATCAGAAAAGAGGAAAGCCTTCCCTGAAGTCCCCCAGCAGACTCATGGACTAGAATTGTATTACATGGCCACTGCAGCAGTAAGAATGTTTAGAACATCTAGTATTTAACTTTTCTAATTTTTACGGTGAAAGCAAGGAATTGGATTTGGATAACCAATAGTGTCTGTCACAGTCCTCAACCCAACAGGCACATACACACTTCTTCTCATATCTATGCATTAAACAGAACATACTCACTCTCTCCTCAAGAAAGACAACCTTACTACCTCATCCAATTACTGCAAACAGCTTGAAACAGAATCCCTGGGTGATTTCCTATCTGCTATATCAAGTCCGAATGTGGCAATTCCTACCTGACCATCTGAACAGCTGAAAGATATCTGCTGCTAAACCATCCTCTTTTGGTAATATAGCTGTGAAAAAGAAAGAACAGAATAACCCCATTAAAATTCCCATTCAGAAAAGGGAACAATGGGAAGCACACAGTGGTCAACAGCCCACAATCCATACCATATCTTATGGACAGAACCTGCAGATTCCTTGGCAGGCAGTAAAGTAAATTCCTTGGTTAGTCAATCTGCTAGGTCCTGGTTGAAGTCTCAGGAGCATCTGCTTGGTCATTGTCCTCTCTGGCCACATCTAAGGTAGGTTTCTAAACTGACACCCTTCCCAGGGGTTCCACAACCCACTTCACACTGGTTTGACTTGGAGTGGTAGATATGAGAATTGCTTGGAGGGTAAAAACATCTGTTTTATTTGCTTCACATCAACTCCTTGTGTGAATAATCATAGCTAAAAACAAACAAAAAAACACTTCCAAATAATCTTTAGGCCTGAGATTCTCATCTCTTAGCTACTGACAACTGAAAGTAAAAGTAGATGTTCTGTTATTCTCTTTTAATAAACTCGAGGCAATTCTAACAATAGCTTTAGGTTAAGAAGTGCTACTGTTAATCCCTGCAAAATTCCAAATTATAAGGCTGTTTGTCATTTTAGAGCAGGAGTTAAAGGCAGAATACCTCTAGAGCGAACTGTATCCCCACCACCAGTGTGCGTTCAATGCTGAGGAGCACTAATTTGTGTTCGCCTCCTTCTGCAGGATCCTTCTGAAAGGTCACAAGAAGTAATTAATATATGCCAATATTCCAGATTTTTCCTATTGCTTCTCCTGATATTACAGCCTCCATTTCCACACAGTTAGCCTGCCATGAAACAGCAGGCACACGTTAATCAAATGCTTTGCTGTCACATAACAAGGGTTATAACTTTCCTTTCATCTTTCTCTGTAAGTCTGGAGGTAGGCAGTCCAAGGTTGGAACTGCTGTTCAGCAATGCCCCAGTCTCTTTCCGTCCATCTACTCCAAGGTCCACAGCTTGCGAGAATTATATTTTAGCCTCATGCTTGTCATCTCATGGTTGCAAGATGACTGCTACAACTCCAGGCTTCATGATTCCATTTAAGGCACAAAGAGAGGAGAAAGACGAGAGTACCAGCCACCAATGTCCCCTTTATCAGGAAAGCAAAAGTCCTCCCTGAACTCAGCAGACTTCCCTTCGTAATCACTGGCAGAGGGGAACAGGATTATAATAACTGGTTTAAACTACCCAATTTTTTGCCTGAAGCTGGGTACATTGCTGCCCTAACAAAATGAAGGTGAGCAATGGGGAATGGACATTATGGAAGCCACTAAGAATACCTGCCACTTAGGAATATTTGTAATTTTAAGAAATCAAACTCCATTTGGTGAAATTTCAGACATGGTAATGGAAGTGGGAAAAAAATCCCTCAGGCAGTGTTATAGAAATACATTTTAGGAACAAAAATCCTCACTCGAGCAACCCCATCCTACTTAGGAGTCTATCCCTGAAATTAGCACCCTTTAGCAATTCTGCTTTTTTCATGGATTCTTCTCTTCCTTCAATTCTGAACCTACAGATTCTCTAAAATACCGGTGTTTATTAACAACTGTTTCTATGGCAGCAGAGCCCCTGGTGGTGGGCCCCAGGGGTGGAGGCTATTTATAAGTTAAAGACCGACAGTACACGCCAATAGCAACTATTATTCATGAAATACTTGAGGTATTTCTGAAATAGATAAGCATTGTGAAAAAAACAAAACAAGAAATATTTAAGGTGCCTATTGCTCACCAAGAAATCTCTTGATTATAATTTTGGTTTCCCATCTAGGTCCACCACCTAGAAGAAAATGACTTGATCATTATGGTTCAACTGGTGTATGTAACAGTTTAATCTCCTTGTATGTTAATAAATTTGCATTCTGGCACTACATATTAGGTTTATAAGGTTGTTAGACTACTTTAATCTTCTCTGTGGCACTACTGATCAGATTAGGTTTCTAAGACCAAAAGACTGAATCAGGCTCTGGTAGAAATTCACTAAAGTTCTACCACCTGATGTGGTCTTTTGAATAAGAGCAGCCAGCCTGCCCCAGGCAATACCCCTCACATCACTGATTATATTGGCATAAACAACTTTCTTTAAAATATTTAAGCAATACATTGATTTTCATTCCATGCAGCAGCTCACAAAAGCTACTTTCTTTAACGTAAATTGTGCTACCTATAAATATACTCAAGGCACCAACCATTCAAAGTATCATCATTTCCAAGTAACTCAACTCATAGTTTATATATATATATATATATATGTATGTGTGTGTGTGTGTGTGTGTGCGTGTGTATGTATGTATATACATATAGTATTGCTATACAGTATACAGAGAATGGGCTCTGGAGCCAGAAAGCTAGAGTGCAATTCCCAATTCCACAGTAGAATGTTCTACCCCATAATGGGTATGCGACATTGGGAAAAAAAATTATTGTTTCCTCGTCTATACATGAGGGCTGAGTTAGAAGGGAACACAATGATAATGTCTCCTTCAAAGGGATATCTGATTATCAAATGAATTTATACAAGTAAAATAACTGGAACATAGGAAGGATTCAACAAGTGCTAGCTATTATCATTACTCTTAATTGGGAAACTTATATACTGTATGACCACCCAACTCCTACTGAATGGGGAAAAATCAAAGGCCTTTCCTCTAAGAACTGGAACATGATAAGCATGTCCACTCTCACTACTGTTATTCAACATAATACTGGAAGTCCTGGCCAGAGCCATTAGACAGGAAAAAGAAAAAAGGAGAATCCAAACTGGAAAGGAAGAAGTCAAATTAGCCTTGTTTGCAGATGATATGATCTTAGAAAAACCTAAAGACTCCACCAAAATAAAACTGTTTGAGCTGATAAACTCAGTAAAGTTGCAGGATGCAAAAATCAACATACAAAACCCAGTAGTATTTCCACATGCCAAAAGCAAACAATCTGAAAAGGAAATCAAAAAAGCAATCTCAGGGATAGAGCAAGATGGCAGACTAGAAGGTCCTCTCAATCATCCCTCCTGCAGAAACACCAAATTCAACAACTATCTACACACAAAAAAGGCTCTTTATACAAACCAAATGGGATTCTGCCAAGATGGCTGAATAGGAACAGCTCTGGAATGCAGTTCCCAGCGAGAGAGATGCAGAAAGCAAGTGATGTCCGCATTTCCAATCAAGGTATCAGGTTCATTTCAATGGGACTGGTTGGACAGTGGATGTAGCCCAAGCAGGGCAAACTGAAACAGGCCAGGGCGCTGCCTCACCTGGAAAGTGCAACTGACTGGAGGATTGGGGACTTCCCCCCACCCCCTGGCACTCCATGACAGCCCAGCAGCACCTCTGCAGGCAGACAAGGGTCAGACTGCCTCCTCAAGCAGCTCCCTGACCCCTGTATAACCAAAAAGAGACCTCATACAGGAGAGCTCTGGCTGACACTTGGTGGGTACCCTTCTGGGAGGAAGCTACCAGAGGAAAGATCAGGCAGCAATCCTTGCTGTTCTGCAAACCCCACAGGTGATTCCCAGGCAAGCAAGGTCTGGAGTGGACCTCCAGCAGTCCTACAGCAGAGGGACCTAACTGTTAGAAGGAAAACTAAAAAACAAAGAGAAATCGCCCAACATCAACAGAAAGGATGTCCACTCAGAGACTCCATCCAAAATCACCAACTTCAAAGACCAAAGGTAGATAAATCCAAGAAGATGGGAAGAAACCAGTGCAAAAAGGATGAAAACACTGAAAACCAGAAAACGTCTCCTCCTCCAGGGGATCACAACTCCTCACCAGCAAGGGAACAAAACACGATGGAGAATGAGTTTGAGGAATTGACAGAAGCAGGCCTCAGAAGGTGGGTAATAACAAACTTCTCTGAGCTAAAGGAACATATTCCAACCAAATGCAAAGAAATTAAAAACCTTGAAAAAAGGTTAGAGGAAATGCTAACTAGAATAACCAGCTTAGAGAAGAACACAAACGACTTGATCGAGCTGAAAAACACACCACAAGAATTTCACAAAGCATACACAAGTTTCAATAGCTGAATCAACCAAGCAGAAGAAAGGATATCAGAGACTGAAGATCAACTCAATGAAATAAAACGAGAAGGCAACATTAGAGAAAAAAAGAGTGAAAAGAAATGAACAAAGCCTCCAAGAAATACAGGAGTATGTGAAAAGACCTAATCTACGTTTGATAGGTGTACCTGAAAGACCTCTTTCAACTCATCAAACAGCGCTACTTTGGATTGGGTTCCAAAATAACTGAGAAGTAAGAGAATCTGTTTTCTCTGTTCTTCACTATTAAACCCCCAACCACCAAGAGCTACTACTTTATCACACCCCACCTTTCAGTGCTCCTCTTTGACATGGAGCCTAACATGCTCAGGTGACCCTGTTCCTTCTTGCCCTAGGAGAAACCAGTCTAATTTCACAAATTCTCACTGATAGTGCCAGATGACTCTAACATGGAATGTACTATTCTCAATTGAGTAAAAAGAAGTCCCAGATATATCACAACTTAAATTTTGGGGGCAATTATTTGACTTCTCTGACCTTAATTTCCTTGTCCAAAAAATAATAATGGTAAAAATAAATAACATACATAGTTGTAAAGAGAATCAACTGATAACGTCTGTAAAGTGAACTGCAAAGCACAGACAAGTGAATGATTAGACACTATTGTTAGATTCTACAAGGCACAGAAGTCAATGCTTTTTATGATTCATGGTAATTTTTAAATGTCTTCTAAGTTAGAGAGCCATTCACATTCACAGTGACATTAGTTGACTAGTCTACTAGTGACTAGAGACTCTTCAGTAACTAGTTGACTCCTCCCTTGCCTCTCACCACCATCATTCTCTCTGTTCTAGAGTATTTACAACCCACAAGGAGTCTATATAAAGGAGACAGCTAACAGCTAAAGGTGCAATTCTATGCTCCAAAGTAGCAATACTAATTCAAGTATGCATAAAATGGCCCTATTCCCACAGATCGCTTTTTTTTTGGTACAGAATTCTGCATTTAATGTCTCCAGATGAACTGATAATTTTATTTTATTTTTGATTTTTTTTTAGAGAGCTTACATTTTAATACAAGAAGTAGACCGTGAGCTTGTAAATATGTGACTAAGCAAAATAATTTCAGAATATTTTAAGTGCTAAGAAAGAAATAAGCAGGTGATGGGGTGAAAAGTAATTTGAAATTACTTTAGATTGTGTGGTTAGGGCATACCTCTTTGACAAGTTGTGACTTTGCTGCTAACCATGGGATACTTTAGGCTCATCTTGCCTTTTTTAGTTTCTATCAAATCTTAGTTTGCCTCTTAGTCTCTGCCTCCTATCCTAGATCTTATTATTCCTTTAAATTTAGAGTTGATTTTTGTTCATGTTGGATTAACTATGTAGGATGGTTTTTTCAATTAGAAATCATCCTAAATTCCTGGCTGTAGGCATTTGACCAAATTTCCTCCTAGGAAAATTTTTGATTGGGGAAATCCATCCATAAACTGACATTTTAGACTTTAGAGAAATCTTAAAAGGTTTATTTTCACGTACCTTTTCTCACAAACATTTTCAAATTAATTTTATTGTGATTCCTATTATATCATTTCTGCCATGAACAGTTCCAAGATCAAATAATTAAATATTATTTTGTCTTTTTTCATTGCAATTTCTTTAAAATATAAATACAAGCATAATTTTTCAGAAATTGCTTTTAGAAGTAAAAATAAAAGGCATCTATTTCTACTTGTTTTCTATGCCTTTCTTTTTCATGAGCTTCAGAGAATCTGTACACTTCCATAAATTATATAAAACAGTTATGGGTGCATGCACCTTCCTGGGAAAAGGGCTCTTGCTCTTCAGTCATGAACCATGACTCACCAAAGGTGAACAATAACTATAAGGCCCCTTGCTGAGATAATCACAATGAATGTATGTGAACTTAAGACTTACTTTTGAGTTTTCTTTGCTCTACTCCAAGGCTGCAGGTTTTCCCTTCTCCAGTAATTGTATATTTGTTCACTGTCTTGGAAACGGCAAAAATCCAATGACTGGCACATCACTCGTCTAGATGAAAGATAAATGCAGATGGATGAATCCTTAACACTCCCCTTTGATCTCCCAGACTACGGAGGTAAATCTCTGGAGTTTCCTTTGCAGGTTAGTTTGGAAGTTTCCTTTGAACAGCTTTATCTTTTCATTTTTATTGGATAAGAAATCACTCTACCTTCTGTTCAGCAAGAAACACATTATTCTGTTGTAGCTGCACAGAAAGAGAACCATTTTCAAAATGAATATCACAGAGGACAAATATAATTCTTGAAAGAAGTTTCGCTCAATGAGGTAAGCAGAAAAAAATATTGTAGAGAGATTTGTAGGGAACAAAGACCTTTGGTCACACAGTACTCTATTTGAGAGAGAGCAAACTCCTGTCTATAATTATTGGCATTCATTTTTTTTTGTTTGCATCAGATGTTATATTAAGAAAATCACAAAATGGCAGAGCATTTTGTATGCCTTTGAATACACAGAGGAAATATACATTTATCTCTCTGGCCAAATAAGTTATTTTGAGCTTAAACTAGTCCCTCTTAGAGTACCATTAACTCTTTTAGCGTGGAAGAACTAGATAGATATAAAAATAGTACATCTGAATAGCATACTACAAGAGCAGTTTATTGGTCCAATAAGATCAAAACCACTGTTCTATAAATAAAATAGTGACTGATGCAATGTTGAGCACATTATTTACTGCCCATGTTCTGTTAGTTGCTCTTGATGGCTTCCTTTATGCCATCATGAGCAACCAACACTCTGTCAAATGCAATGGACATGCGTCAAAACCTCTTCTGCTCCAAAACAAACCCCTCTGAAGTGAACCTCTAACTTGAGTGTTCCATAGCCTGGGGCTCAAGTTTCTCCTGACCACTCAGCAATGTAAGAATTTTGTGCAGGGAACTATACACAACTCCACAGGGCTCCAGGAGGTAGAAAAAAAAAAAACATGAAAAATGGGAGAAATGAAGGATGGTAAGGGAAAGAGAGGAAGAGCACTTTTCAATTAATGGGAGAGAAGGTGTGTCTATCAGCAGAGATCACTTTGAACACAGGCAGATCAAGCAGTGACCTTCAGGTTGTGATTTGAGAGGTTCAAAAAAGCTTTTCCTATTCATCCCCATCCCCTTACCAAATTCAGATCCATAGTTCATTATTGGAAACTCAAGAAGTCAGCTGTAAATTTGGAATTCTAAACTTTAGGGACTTCAGAAAGTTAACAGGGTGCATATACTTTATATTATTATGTAACATCCCACAGTAGGGTATGGGGTAGCACCCCATTATCATATAAATTAATATATCTCCTACACAATGTATGAATATTTCCATTAAACATGACAATGAAGACTATAAAAAGCCTCATGTCAATTCATGATAGGTTTGTACCTAATTAGTTTAGGTCAGCCTTTGTCACTCAACTATTTTCCCAGAATATTGCTATGTTACTTCATCCCAGCCTATCTTTCCCACTTCTTGCCCATATGCCTTTCCATAAAAATTGCCAGTTGCCTAAGTGGTCCCAAGTTCTCCAGATTTAATTTTATGTTTAAATAAAAATGAGTCCAGTTCCCATCCAATGTAGCGTGGGAAAGCCCCTCTTCTGCTACCCTTGCTGTGTCTCTATGTCTTCCCTGACTCATCCTTTCTGCTGGATTCCCCTCCTCACTCACCTCTAGATTCTGGTGGCTGTTTCATTTTCTCTGCCTCATTTTGCCCAACTACAGAACATAATCTCTTTTCCTGAGATTGTCTAATGCAACCAAAGCAGTGGGGATAGAGAGAAGGAAACAGACACAGGAGGTGTTAAGGGGCCATCAAATGAGTAAGAGTTGGCTTTCCTAGGCTGCAAGAAGTGAGGGACAGATGTTATCTCCCAGGATTGGGAGAGTGGTTAAGGAATTGTAGTAGTTGCTGCTAATACAGATGCAAAGTAGTTCCACCGAAGATATCTTACATTAAATTACAGAATTTTACTGAAGATATAGAGAAAATGGAGAGGAGGTTATATCTTGACACAAAACAGAAAATGAATGAAAATTTTTAACTGAAGAATTCGCCTCCATTCCCACCACTCAGAACTTTCACTATGTTTCTTCAAAGGACTCCAGGTTCTGGCCATGATGCTGGGCTCCTTTCTACACACCTATGCCATCCAGTACTATAACCGCTAGACATGTGACCACTGCGTGCTTGAAATTTAGCTAGTCCAAATCAGGATGTGCTGTCAATGTAAAATATATCACTAAAAGTAATTTTACCTGTTTATAGTTTGTTTTAACTAGAAAACTTAAAATTAAATGTGACTCACATTATGTTTTTATTGGACAGTGCTGATCTAAGTTTTTCTCTAACCTTCTTCTCAAGAGTCTCTCTCCTCCTCTCTGTCTTCTTTCAGAAACTCAAAAGTTCTCCCATTCGGTACACTGAGCAAGCAATACAGCTCCCTTCTGATCTCGGTCTATCTTATCTGGGCCAAGCCCAGGAGGATGGGGAAGGAAAGCTTAGGAGGGAGTGTAGGGGTCAGTTTCTTTCCCATTTCATTCTCAGGGTGGCCATTAGGGTCCTCTCTTAAACAGTTTCTCCTCTCCCAAAAATGAAATCTGCTGCTGATTTTAAAATATAAAAATACTCTTTCTACTATATACATATATAGAAAATCATACTTATCAATCATGAACTTTGCAGACTCCCTGTAAAATATATGCAACCTGAAATTCTTGACTTATGACTTTTTGTTGAACTGACACAAAAAATCTTGAATGGTGCCTGGTTCTTTGTTGGGAGTCTCAGAGATCCCAGGAACAAGACTAGGAAGGAAAGCAAAAGGAGGCTGACAACATTCAGGGAGATTTTAATCAAGATACAGCAAGGGCTAATGAAACAAATCTGCCTGTTGTTAGAGAATACCTCTTTATTTACTCATTGCGTGTGTATTGCGCTCTTCCAGGGTTGAGTAGTATGGTGCTGAACAGTAAGTGCTCAGAATACTCAAGTTTTCTGGAGACAGCATCCATAGATTGTGTTTGTAGCTCATGATGGCCAAGAAATAAAAGTGCCTGCTTTTCTATATTTCCATACCTGAAAATTGTCACCTTCTGGTGATATATCTTGATGACTGAAAGATAAGTCTTATTAATAGTCACCTTTCAATTAGAAGAGAAAAATAAAGATACGACACTGCCAATATTAAAGTTACACAAATGAGGCTAAAAGAGAAGAAAAATAGATAATACCATGGCTTACTTTTATCTCTAGAGCTAATAAAAAATATCTTGCCTTTTTCCCTTGAAATCACCTCCCTACTTTATGTAACTTAAGAATTCGGGAGGGAGAGAGATCCAAGATGGCCGATTAACAACAGCTCAGGATTGTAGCTCCCAGTGAAAGCGCAGAGAGCGAGTGGATGCCGCACTTTCAGACGAATTTTTGTTGCCCACAGACTAGGAGATTCCCGGCGGAGGAGACACACGGGTCGCCAGCGCGACTTTTTTGGCCGGCGCGGCTATTTTGCCGGCGCCCCAGCACGGCACTTCTCCGCGCGGAGTATACGGGACGACTCCGGCTCGGCTGGTCCCGTCCCCACAAGGAGAACAGCAATTGGAAGCGCTGAGGACTGAGAGTTTCACAGTAAGCACAGCTGAACGGGGAAGGTCCAGCTGTGCGGGGAAGGGGCGTCC
>CAUYLG010013376.1:0-91425 GCA_963573385.1 Cacajao melanocephalus
TCGTGTTGTGTTTTTCAGTTCCATCAATTCATTTATATTCCTCTCTAAGTTGTCCATTCTCGTTAGCATTTCGTTAAATCTTCTTTCAAGGTTCTTAGTTTCTTTGCATTGGGTTAGTACATGTTCTTTTAGCTCACAGAATTTTCTTATTATCCACCTTCTGAAGCCTGATTCTCTCAGTTCATCACACTCATTCTCTGTCAGGCCTTGTTCTCTTGCTGATGAGGAGCTGCAATCCCCTGTAGGAGGAGAGGCATTCTGATTTTGGGTGTTCTCAAGCCTTTTTGCACTGGTTTCTTCCCATTTTTGTGGATTTATCCACCTATTGTCTTTGTAATTGCCGACTTTCAGATTGGGTCTGAGCGGACGTCCGGCTTGTTGGTGATGAAGTTTTTTCTGTTTCTTAGTTTTCCTTTGGCGGACGCCCCTTCCCCTCAGAGCTAGGTCTTCCTGGGTTCAGCTGTGCTTGCTTACTGTGAAACTCTCAGTCCTGAGCGCTTCCAATTGCTGTTCTCCTTGTGGGGATGGGACCAGCCGAGCCTGACTCAAAGGGCACCCAGTCCTGTATACTCCGCACTGAGAAGCGCCGCGCCGGGGCACTGACAAAACAGCCACGCCAGCCAAGAGTCACGCTGGCGACCTATGTGGCTCCTCTGCTGGGTATCTCCCAGTTCGTGGGCAACAGAAATTCACCTGAAATTGCAGCGTCCACTCGCTCTCTGTGCTTTCACTGGGAGCTACAATCCTGAGCTGCTAATCGGCCATCTTGGATCTCTCTCCCAGACTTTCTTTTTTTTTAGTTCATCAGCTATCATTAGTGTTAGTGTATTTTATGTGTGGTCAAATGTGGCCCAGGGAAGTCAAGAGGTTGGACACCTGTGAAGGGACAGCTTCCCTAACTCCAGTCAGCTTGCATTTTCTGCCAGGAGAAGAATATTAAGTAGTAAATCATATTATTTAATCTCTTTAGAATATGCAAAATATATTCTGGCAGTAGCATTTGGCTCTCTATCATAAGGTTATACACAGTCAGCCACAAAACAATAAGAGTCAGAACCTAAATAAAAGCCAGGATAATTCCACTTTCCATGTTTCTTCTCTCTATTTAGATGTGGTAGCTGAATGTATTTAGGTTATAATTAATTGCAATAGGCAAATGGCTGTTAGTCTCTTAGCATAATGATATTGGAGGGAGTCACATTTGAAATTGTTTAACAAGACTGTAGTTAATGTAGGTAAATGAGATGACGCCAGTGCAAAAATGAGCCTATGATTTCTTTTTTTACTTAGTATTTTTATTTTATGTCAATAGATTTGAGGGAACAGGTGGTTTTTGGTTACATGAATAAGTTCTTAGTGGTGATTTCGGAGATTTTGATGCACCCACCACCCACACAGTGTACACTGTATCCAGTATGCAGTCTTTATCCCTCACCCCCTCTCACCCGTCCCCCGAGTCCATTATCTTAGGTCTTTGCATCTTCATGGCTTAGCTCCCACTTATAAGTAAGTGAGAACATGATGAGATTTGGTTTTCCATTTCTGAGTTACTTTGCTTAGAATAATTGCATCCAAGTTAATACCTAATGATTTTTAAAGCAAATTTTCACATTCTCGTCATCAATTCACCTTTCCGTTATATTCTGAAATGCATACTTGTGTGGTTCACATTTCAAATAATAATATAAAATTCGATGCATTTTGACTTCTGTGTTGTTAACAGTGCTAAAAATAAAGATTTTATCAGCTCATGATAAAGGTACTCATGTTGAGGTCAATGTGAAGATTAAAAAGGTCTTAAAATCTACCAAATTGAAGATTTTCCGAGGAAAGCGAACATTATATCCAGAATCGTGGACGGACAGAGGATGCACTTGTCCAATCCTCAATCCTGGTGAGTATCAGACTTTCCTATCTTAGTACCTACCTTGTCTCTGCCGATTTGCTGCTTGTCTTATATCCTCTGAAGCACAACATAAACTCAGCAAGATGTCTCTCCTTTTCACCACCTGACTCTTGTGGAAAATCCCAATGAAATTCTTTGAACTAACATGGAAAGTGTTTCTCTACCATGTGCTCTACAAAAGTATAATATTTTAAAATCCAGCAATATAATTCTCTCTATCCTAAAAGATTGGTTCCAGGTGCCAGTTGCATAGAAAGCACTTTCACGAATTTATCTATCTGCCACTTGCTCTTTATCTGAAAGCGAGGTCCTATTACAGCAGAACCTGTTCCCAAAGGAAGTTCAAATGCACAATTCCATCTGTGGAAATAATATTGAATTCATTTCGACTATTGCATGAGAAGCATCTGTTTCTCCTGGAGAAAACAGCTCTCAAGTTCTCATCATCTCATTTTTCGCGAAATGATTGTTCTGATTTCCAATTAGAAACAGCAGATATAAACAAAACAAAAACTGTAAGATGATAGAGCAACTTGAAATGGAGACAGATTTGATCTGCACCTTTAAATGTGATCGCAGAAGTGAAGACAAGTGAGCACAGGGATTCTTGCCCCAAGCACACATTTCATCCTGGGTCATAAGCTGCTTATTTCTGTCTCCCTCATCAAATTTGAGGATGGGATTTGGGCTTTTGATCATAGTATCTTCAATGCCTACCACTAGTACCCAGATAATGGTAACATAATACTTAGATAGCAGGTTCTAATAAATCATAATTCAAAAAGTCCTCTGCATCTCCGTGCTTGTGTAGCTGTCATCTGTGTCTAGTGGCACTGATGAAACAGGTGCATTATTTACGTTCTTGATCTAGTTTCTTCCCCATATAAACCCACAGTTACATGGATTTTGCACCCAGCCTGGCCAACATAGTGAAACCCCATCTCTACTAAAAATACAAAATAATTAACTGGGTGTGGTGGTGGGCACTTGTAGTCACAGCTACTTGGGAGGCTGAGGCAGGAGAATCGCTTGAACCTGGGAGGTGGAGGTTGCAGTGAGCTGAGATCACACGACTGTACTCCAGCCTGGGTGACAGAGCAAGACTCCATATCAAAAAAAAAAAGAAAAAAAAAGTCTTTTGCAGTCTTTGATCAATAAATTTGAGAGAAACAGGTAACTGAGAGAGAAAGAGCATAAACTCACGATAAAAAATCCCCTCAGTCTAAACAAAGTCAACACTGATACATTACTTTTGATTTTGGCCAAGTGTTGACCAATCTCTCACATTCTTTTCTACCCTTTCAATAATGTATTTAAATTAACTTAGATTTTAATAAGGAAAAGGTAAAAAATAGCATTTTAAATTATAAAAATAAATAAATAGACTGGGCATGGTGGTTCATGCCTGTAATCCCAGCACTTTAGGAGGCCGAAGTGGGAGGATAGCTTGAGCCTAGGAGTTCTAGACCAGTCTGGGCAACACAGTGAGACCCAGTATCTACTAAAAAAATTTTTTTAAAAATTAACTGGGTGTGGTGGCGCATGCCCGTAGTCCCAACTACTTGGGAGGCTGAGGTAGAGAATCACTTGAGCCCGGGAGGTCAAGGCTGCAGTGACTCATGACTGAGTCACTGCCCTCCAACCCCGGGGAAATGGAGCAAGACCCTATCTCAAAAGAAATCAAAAATACATAAATAAATAAAACTCCAAAGAGCAAATTGAAATTATAAGAATCTTGGGCTTTGAATACAGGAAACTAAAAATAATTCATGTAAGTTCTATTTCCCAATGATTTGTGCTTAGGGCCTTCTAAGAGCTTTCCTACTGCCTTGGAAAAAGAAAAAAAAATGTCTGCCCAGTTTAGTGACATTAAAAACAAAAGCTTTGACCATCTGAGCCACCCTCCAGGAAGTGAACTATACTTCCTAATCAGGTTTCTGCCAAGCTGAGTCAAAGAATCAGCTGAGTTCATCACAATTGAAAACATAAGCGCAATTATTCAAAGAATTCTTGAAAACATGTTTACTTGCTTTGAAGAAAAGACTGGAACTTGCCAAAGCAAAACCAGACACTCTTTCATTTTACTTTGTTTTTCCAATTTTACAAGTTCAATAGCTAAGGCCAAAGAAAGCTGATAAGAAAACTGAAACCTTACACGCCAGCCTGCTTCCTTGGCTACTTTGGAAAAGAAACAATTCTATTGAGTACTCCTGCATATCCATTCATTCTTAATTCATACATACATGGACTCATTCATCAGTCATATTCTTTAGAATACCAAGACTAGCACCAAAGTATTATATTTTCTTTTTCTATGGATACAAAATAAACTTCGTGTTTTCAAACATGTAGCAAAGTAGTTGTCAAAACCCTAGAGACAGGAAAATAAAATATAAACGCTAATAAGAGATGTAAAAGAACATTGTTTTGCATGTTTATTTTTGGTGTAATTTAACTTGTATTTACACTTTAAATTAATGGTAAATTCCTGTTTGTCCTATTTGTAGTTTCAAAGTAAATTCATTAAAAAATACTAGACTTAATCCTGAGATTTTTTTTCTTTGTTTAAAAACAGGACTCTTTGCTCCATTGCCCAGGCTAGAGTGGTGTTACAATCACTGCAGCCTCAGCCTCCCAGGCTCAAGCAATCCTCCTGCCTCAGCCTCCCAAGTAGCTAGGACTACAGACATGCCATTATACCCAGCTAATTTTTGTTTGTTTTTTTGTAAACAGAGTCTCACTATGTTGCCCAGGCTGGTCTTAAACTCCTGGCCTCAAGCAGTCTTCCCACCTCAGCTCGCAAAAGCACTGGGATTACAGGCAAGAGCCACTGCATCCAGCCCTACCCCTGAAGTTTCTTAAAAATTGTTTATTATATTTTTAAATAAGGACTTTATTTTAGACATTATACAGTTTTAAGGCTACTAAATATTGAGATTCTTTTTCATGCAGAAGCTAAGGTTACCTTTTAAATAATTTAAATGCCTTTTCATTCATTTTACATTGTATTCTCCAGAGTTAGAAACCTCTCTGTGTCATTATTTTCCTTTTTCTCTTTTTCTGAAAACACCGTAATAGCTTTTTTTAAAGTTTAGGATTAGTTTCATTTAATAATCTTTTAGCAGGGTGCAGTGGCTCACACCTGTGATCCCGGCACTTTGGGAGGCTGAGGTGGGTGGGTTGCTTGAGCCTAGGAGTTCGAGGCCAGCCTGGGCAACATGGCAAAACCCCATCTCTACAAAAAATACAAAAATTAGCCAGGTGTGGTGGCATGAGCCTATAGTTCCAGCTACTCAGAAGGCTGAGGGGAAGGATTACCTTAGCCTAGGGAGGTCAAGGCTACAGAGTTGAGATGGTGCCACTGCACATCAGCCTGGGTGACAAAGTAAGACCCTGTCAAAAAAAAAAAAAAAAAGAAAAAGAAAAAGAAGGAAGGAAGGGAGGAGAGCAAAGGAGGGATAAAGGGAAGGAGGAATAAAGGCAGGGAGGGAAGGTGTTTAGGGGAAATTTTTAAATTTCACATTTCTATCCCCCAGAGATAATCTCTGTTAATAGCTTAATACAAATACTTTCCAATCTTCCTCTGTGTGTATGTTATATTTTTTAACCAAAATGATATAGTATATGCTCCATTCTGTAACCTATATTATTCTGTTAATAAGCTTTACCTTCAATTTCAGTTTATTTTTGTATTATCTAATACTCAGGTTATATTTCTATTTTCTAACTGATCCCAAAATGTCCTGTAGAGCTGATTTGTCCTTGCCAGTATTCAATCCAGGATCACACATTATATCTAGTTCTTCAGTCCCTCAAGTCTCTTTTATTCTAGCACAGTTCCTTTTTTATGACTTGTTGAGGAAACCAGGACAGATGCCCCATCCATTATCTGACCATCAACATTTGTGTGGTTGGTTTGTTTATGGTGGTGTTTAGCTTGTTCCTCTATCTCTTCTATCTCCTGTAATCTCTAAAGAAAGGCTTGATTGATTCAAGACAAACATTTTTAGAATACATTTTAGAGATCATTGCGTGCTTCATGTTGAATCATGTAGAATGCCCATGGTACCTGGATAACCACCCATCACTGTCTCTAAGGTTGACTTTTGGATTACATTGAAGGCAGCCTGATCTCTCCATTGCCAAAATTTTGTTTTACCTTTAGAGATAGAAAAGAATGAGTGTGGCATTACATAGCACTATATATACAAGTATCCAGTTTTCCATTAACCATTCATGTTATGACTTTATTGCCAATTGGTAATCCTTTCCTGAATCAATAATTTCATTAGAGTCCGAGAAATGATGTTTTTCTAATTCTATCTAATTCTCTTCTTTTATTCACTGGCACTTTTCTGTAAGAGGGCTTTCTCTCCCAAGCTAGGCAATTAAGTTACCATGAAATACAGTTCTTATTGTAAAGACAGGATAAATGCTACATTTTTTTCCCTATAATTTCTAATTTTCAACATAAGTGGTTTTAACAGCTGCTTCTAAAAATGACAAATTAATTTTTCTCTGGCTTTCTCATTATTTAGTGTCATTTTGGAATTATGGATTTCTATGGATTTAATGTGTTTCCATACACACAATTGTTATGTTTCTTGGTGCTCAAGTTATCACAACTTTAACAAGTTATAACCCCTGCCTGCTAGCTGCTGTGTCCTTTTAAAAAGACCCACATTTCCCTTTGAAAGCTTTCTTGTTTTTTTAACACAATAAGATGTCCCATGCCCAACTTCCTGCCATGAACCTGGAATAAACCATTTTCCAAGAAGCCTTCTTTTGTCTTGGGTTAGTGAAACATGTTATTAAAGATCACAGTATGTTTGTTACAGGTGTTCTTTACTACTGGGATGACATTTTTTTCTGTCATTTCAGCAAAAAACAAGCAATGACTCAATTTAAATTGTAAGTTTAAGTTGATATTTTCAGTTGAATTTTAGCCCCTAGCATTCACTTAATTTTTAAAGGTATGTCTCTTTTACATTGGAAAGTTTTTATTTTATAAACATAATTATTTATCCTATAATTTTTTAAAATTTTCCTAAATACCAAAATCTACATTATTACAAACATTAACTGAAGGCAATTATATTTCTTTTTACTAATCTATAGGTAATGAGACTGTCCTTTAATTTCTTGAGTGTATTAGCTAAAATTTGTTATCTAAAGCCTGAAAAGAATTTTGAATTACAAAGACATCATGAGATCTAGTCAAGTTTTATCATTCATTTAGTTTTTTTAAATATATGACAAATATCCTATTCCAAAAACACATAGGCTTTATATAGGGAATATGTGTTATTTTGTATAATCCATAGTTTCCTTCCAATTTGTTTTCCCAAATGCTTATTTTACTTTTATAAAAATCCTAGGCTGGGTGCAGTGGCTCATGTCTGTAATCCCAGCACTTTGGGAGGCTGAGGCAAGCAGATCACCTGAGGTCAGGAGTTTGAGACCAGCCTGGCCAAGATGGTGAAACCCTGTCTCCTAAAAATACAAAAACTAGCCAGGCTTGGTGGTGCATGCCTGCGATTCCAGATACTTGGGAGGCTGAAGCATGAGAATTGCTTAACCCAGGAGGCAGAGTTTGCAGTGAGCCAAGATGGCACCACTGCACTCCAGCCTGGACGACAGAGTGAGACTCCTCCATCAAAAAAAAGCAAAAGCAAAAAACACCTCCTTAACATACACTACCATACACAGTGGGTCTCCAAGATGTACTGATCTAGAGCAGTACAGTAAGTGTCCTTAGAACCCTTGGTTCTTTGCTATAGAGTGAGGTATAGTACAAAGGAAAAGTTCTAGAATCAGCAAGACCTGAGTTTGAGTACAGGTGCTGCTACTTACAAAAGGATACTGAACAAGTTTCTTAGCCTTGCTGAGCCTCAGTTCCTCATTTGCAAAACAAGGAGGAAAAACCTACTTCACAGGGTTATTTTCAAAACTAAATGAGATCATACATGTAAAGCATACATGTAATAAGCATAGTAAATGCTTTCTAAATGGCAGCTATTAATGTCTCTTATTCCAACCCTGAATATATAAAACTGCTGGAGTTGGCCAGGCCTGGTGGCTCACACCTGTAATCCCAGCACTTTGGGAGGCCGAAGTGGGCAGATGGCTTGAGTCCAGGAGTTCGAGACCAGCCTGGGCAACATGATGAAACCCCATCTTGACAAAAAATATGAAAAAATTAGCTGGGCATGTTGGCGCACACCTGTAGTCCCAATTACTTGGGAGGCTGAGGCAAGAGGATCGCCTAAGCCCAGGATGTCAAACTGCAGTGAGCCAGGATCATGCCACTACCCTCCAGCCTGGGTGACAGCAAGACCCTATCTCAAAATAAATACAAAAGAAAATCTGCTGGAGTCGCATCTCTCCCTTCAATAAAGTATGATACTATATAGCCCCTAATTTTGTTCTTTTTTAGGTTTGGAATACCTTATAGCAGGACATGAGGATGTAAGAACAGGCAAACTAATTGTGAATATGAAAAGCTTTGTCCAGCACTGGAAACCTTCTCTTGGAAGAAAAGTCATGGATATTTTAAAAAGAGAGTGCAAGTAGCATTAAGATGGATAACACATAATGGCACTTCCGTATGTACAAAACACAAACTTTAGAGCAAGAAAACCTCAAAAAGGAAACTGGAATTTTTTAAAGTGCCAAAATGTATAGAAATGTTTCAATACATGGGTCTTATCTAACTTATCGTTTCTGGGCCCATGTTTAAATACAGTTTTATTTCAAAAGAGAAATGAAAACCCCTAAACTGACATGTTTTCTATGGGACTAATTCTGAAACTCAAGAATATTTTAATAGCAGCATGACATTTAGCAGTAATCCATTAAGGGCAGTACCTCTTACAATGAACTCCTTCCAGCTTCAGCTACCTTACTTACATTCGATGCTACTTAAGGTAATGAATGAGGTTTTAAGGAATCCCCAACCCTACTATCATCAGAAAATGTAAAACAGAACCTTCCTTTGAGTGTTATGCATGAACTTTGGTCTGTAGGTGTTAAATGGAACCTCTCCATGTGTATATAGTGTTTCCTTGTATAAAGCACTTTACTACCTATCACTTGTGTTGTGAACATTTGGAGGCTGCTGTTGACAGAAAAGGGTGTGTGAGGAAGCCTGCTGAAGCAGAAGTGCTAGCACGCGTGGTCAAAAGTGACCATATAAAGGAAGTTGAGCTATTTAACTCTGAATACTTGGAGAAACTAGGTGAAGATGCGACCAGCAAGGAGAATATGTATGCATGAAGTCTCAGCTTCGAGCTGGAGGCTAGATTCCAAGATGACAGCCATGAGGAAACTTTTTTAAAAACTAAACAAGAAAAGACTTTAAAATAAGAGAAAGAAATCATAAATGTAGACCTATGCTTGGCTGAAGGGGAAATTGACTTTAAATTTTAAAAAGCTCATTTGCAATGCACTTGTATACACTTCAAAAATTATTGTAGACACAGAATTTGTTATATTTTTGTGCTTAGTATTTAAATCTGAATATTGAAACAGTTTTCCTCCTTGTCTTTCTTAACAGTAATAGTCATTATATTTACCTGTTTTTAAACACAATGTGATAGTCAACAAATTACAGTTGTTTTTCATTATTACTCATCTTCTGTACCCATGCATAACCGCTATAGTTTCTTTTGTACTTGAATATACAAAACAACACAGTGCCATATGAATCATTTCACATACAGATTTTTTTTTCCCTGAAGTCCCGTGGACTTGCAAAAATATATATATATTGCTTTGTTAATTTGTTTTTATATTTCATATATGGAATAAAGGAATATGATCTCCTGGTTTTTGTCTCATTTATTAACTCTTTGAATGATGCTAAAGATTATCATCTCATAATGAGGGAACTTAAATCTAATTCATTTAGAAAATAAAACAAGACTCTGGTACTTCCACTCTGTTACTCCAGGCTTTTGGAATGGGGTGGAAGCTAACTCAGATGAATTTTTTTTCTGTAGCCTTGGATGCACACTTTTTTCATCAGATACGTTGTGATTTTTATATTACATTAATTTTAACTAATTTTAAAAGCAATAAATGTTCATTGTTGAAAACACAGAAAAAGTATAATGGGAAAAAATATTTATACTCCAGCCATCCTGGGATAAGAGCCATTAGCACTCTGGTGTCTGTAACGTAGACTGTTTTCTGTGCATACATATATACATTTATATAATTGGAATTATACTAAACATAGCCTTATAAAATTTGCTTTTTTACCTGTAGAATGTCTCTTAGCTTCTTATCTATCCTATCTTATCCTGGCAGATGGACCACTATCTAGTACGGTTATCATTTAGAAGCAACTTATAAAACATGTTGGTAAGTATAGCATACCAAGAAAAATATTTTAAATACTTCAGATATAGGATTTTCCATTTCAGTTTGTTTAAAATAACAAATACCCACCTTGAAGAGAGTAGAAATTTTAAAAAAAGTAAAAGAAGTTCATAAAACATTAGCCCCCACCCCAAAAACACATTTATAGTATATATAGTGTTCTTAAAGTTCTGAAAGAGAGCCAGGCACAGTGGCTCACACCTGCAATTATAGCACTTTTAGAGGCTGAGATGGGAGGATTCTTAAGGCCGGGAGTTTGAGACCAGCCTGTGCAATGTAGTGAGACCCCCATCTCTTAAAAAAAATTAGCCAGGCATGTGGTACACACCTGTAGTTTCAGCTACTCAGAAGGGTGAGGCAGGAGATGTCTTGAGCATAAGATTTGAAGGTTACAGTGAATTCAAGGTTACAGTGAGCTATGATCATGCCACTGTATTCCAACCTGGGTAACTGAATAAGACCCTGTCTCAAATACATAAATAAAAGTTCTGAAAGAGAGATAGATTATAATAGCATTTGACCCTGTTTACCACAGAAAGAGGGAGATTTTTTTTTCTTATTTTACATACATTTGTATTGCTTGACTTTCTTTCACTAATCGTGTACTACTTTGTAATTTATTTATTATTATTTTTTGAGACGAAGTCTGTCTCTGTCACCCAGGCTGGAGTGCAGTGGTGCGATCTCAGCTTACTGCAACCTCTGCCTTCTGGGTTCAAGCAATTATCCTGCCTCAGCCCCCTGAGTACTTGGGACTATAGGTGCTGCCACCACACCCAGCTAATTTTTGTATTTTTAGTAGAGACACGGTTGTGCCATGTTGGCCAGGCTGGTCTTCAACTCCTGACCTCAGATGATCCACCTGCCTCAGCCTCCCAAAGTTCTAGGATTACAGGCGTGAGCCACTGTGCCCAGCCTGTAGTTTATTTTTTAAAATAAAATTTAACCAATTGTTTTTAAAGTATGTTCAAGTAAAATGAGAACTAAAAAGTTTGATTTTGTCTAGTTTCCCAAATTGTTGGGTCCCAATGTCTTCCCAGTCCTCTTTGACTAGAATCTGCTTCCTTCATAGCTCTTTCAAGTACCTTTTCTGGCAACATTCAAAAACATAGGTTACTATTAGAACTATTTCTAAAGGTCTCGATTCTCAAATCACTTTCAGCCTTCCAGTGCAGTTTTAAACTTCCCATGAGCGTCATTTGGCTTCCAAAGTGGAAAAAAAAAAAAAAAGGAAAAGGAACCTTGTGTTCCCAATTTTGTAAATGTAAAGAAGAAAACGGAGTTGATCACCTCATGACCCCATTCCCAACATCCCATCATCCCAACATCCCATCATCATAACATCGCATCATCCCATCATCCCAACATCCCATCATCCCCTCATCCCAACATCCCATCATCCCAACATCCCCTCATCCCAACATCCCAACATCCCATCATCTCAACATCACAACATCCCATCATCTCAACATCCCATCATCCCAATATCCCAACATCCCATCATCCCATCATCCCCTCATCCCAACATCCCCTCATCCCAACATCCCCTCATCCCATCATCCCATCATCCCAACATCCCATCGTCCCAACGTCCCAACGTCCCATTGTCCCATCGTCCCAACGTCCCAACGTCCCAACATCCCAACGTCCCATCATCCTATCATCCCATCATTCCATCATCCCAACATATCATCATTCCATCATCCCATCATCCCAACATCCTATCATCGCATCATCCCAGCATTCCATTATCTCAACATCCCATCATCCCATACTGCCATCCTGCCACATGCGGTTTCTCCTCCTTAGCCTCTTTCAAAATAACCATCTCAAAAGAAAAAAGAAAAAAAAAAGAAAAAAAAAGAAAAAAAAATGGGCTGGGCACGGTGGCTCACGCCTGTAATCCTAGCACTTTGGGAGGCCGAGGTGGGTGGATCACCTGAGGTCAGGAGTTCAAGACCAGCCTGGCCATCATGGTGAAACTCCATCTTTTAAAAAAGAAAAAAGAAAAAAAACAAAATAACCACCTCGGCACTAAGGTGGCAGAGTAAAATAAGACTTCCATCTATGGCCATAGGAACCTGGACACTTCCTTTGAGAGCTGCTGGGAAAGTCTCTGCCCCTGGACCTTTACTCTGCGTGCCCTGGGCTTTATTAGTCAGCACTGAGTTTCGTAATTGCCACATACCTATCCGTGTGATTTGCCTGAGGTCAACACCGTCCTACCCTCTTCTTACATCATTTTCCCTGTAGAGGAATGTTGCTAATATTTAGTATTTGATGCAATGGAAATTTTCAATAATAGAATAATCTTTTAATAGTGTCTTCTAAATGAGGTCAAATCTGTGGGGATGTGACCATGAGCCAAATAGCAGTGTCCATCTGGCTATGTTAAACAGAGAGCAAGGACTATTATGGGTAAAAACAGTTCTTGGGGACACATCAGGTTGTTGCAAAACAAATCCTTTTCTAAACGATCGGAGACTTACCAATTCTAAAGGGTGGGAAAAAGAACCTTGAAAATATCTCGTGCTGGCTGTACCTCTGCCACTCCCCTGGAATGCATGAGAACAAGAATGAGCACCGCCTGGCCTGCTGAGTTTTGCGAGAGGTCCCGGGACTGAATCGCTTTTGTGCTCATTGTTTCAATGATAAGCAGTCCCTGAACCTAACTTTATCAAAGGGCCAAATTCACATCTTATTTCCCACAGTTTGGAAGGAAAATATTTATGAATAACCTCAATTTTGTGAGAGATTGGTATGATAAAAATGGAATAGAAGCAAAAGGGTACACCTCAAATGACTGACACTTTCTTTTTTTAAGTCTCTCAGAGAATGATTTGTCTGAAAATACTTTTTTTTTAAATGATGCCCTAGTCCCTGCGTTCCTACACTTTCACCAAAGAAATGTAAACTTGTCTCTACTTTTTGAGGATTGCTGATTGTGTTGGAAACATGCAATTTTTTAGATGACAAATTCCCAGATTTATTATTAGTCAGTTTGTATATGTGAATAACTAAAAAAGCAGAATGTTCATCATGAGAAAGAAAGAAACATGCACTGGGCCAGAGATTTCCAGAAGGTGAGATGTATGTTCCACTAAGAGAGGGTTTTGCCTGGGTGCAGTGGCTCATTCCTGTAATTTCAATACTTGGTGAGGCCAAGGTGGGCAGATAACTTGAGCCCAAGAGTTTGAGACCAGCCTCTGCAAGATAGGAGGACCTCATCTCTACAAAAACTACAAAAAATTAACTGGACGTGGTGGCACGCGCCTGTAATTCCAGCTACCCAGGAGGCTGAGGAGGGAGGATTGCTTAAGCCTGGGAGATCAACGCTGTGATTGCATCACTGCACTCCAGCCTGGGCTGCACAGTGAGACCCTGTCTCAAAAAAAAAAAAAAAAGACAGAAGAGAGTTTTGGTAGATGCTGAATACATTTCTAGTTTCTTAGTATGTCACAGGTAGGGGGACCATGTTCATTACTAATTAATGTTCATTACTAATGTGATCATTAGTAATTAATTTATTATTAAATCCAAGAATATTCAAGATTTGCTAGAAATGATTAAATCATGGTGTGCCCATGTGACCAGGAGAGAACAGCAGCCAGACAAGGAACCTGCTTCCCAGAAAGAAAAACAACCACTGTTAGCAGATTTTCACAGTATCCGTTAAATAGCCTGCCTAGAAACTCCCTGGATGCCTCCTCAGCTAGGACACTGCCAAAGATTTCAAATCTGGTGAATAAAAAATAATCCCAGCACTTTGGGAAGCCAAGGTGGGAGGACTGTTTGAGCTCAGGAGTTTGAGACCAGCCTGGGCAACATAGTGAGACCATGTCTCTCCAAAAAAAAAAAAAAAAAAAAATGTGCAGGGCATGGGGGTGTGTGCCTATAGTCCCAGCAACTCAGGAGGCTGAGGCGTAGGATCACTTGAGCTCAGGAGGTCAAGGCTGCAGTGAGCCATGATCTTGCCACCATACTCCAGCCTGGGCAACAGAGCAAGACATTGTCTCAAAAAAGAAAAAGACAATATCAATGTATAAATGATAGCCAGCAGTAATGAAGAGTTTACTACATGCGAGACATTTTCTTAGTGCTTTATAGGTGTTCTCCCCATTTTATGCTCCTAAGCACCCCTGAGGTGCATGCTATTATTATTCCCATTTCTCAGATGAAGAAACAGAGGCACAGAGAGACCAACTAAATTCTTCAAGGACAGTCAGATAATTGTGAAGCCTGAATTTGAACCCATGCATTCTAACTCACAGCATCCATATTTCAGCCCTTAAAAGGGCATTCTTGCATTCAGAAAGGAGTCCAGGTGAGGTGATGCCAGCTGCACCATTTGCATTCATGGCTGTTTCTTTAGTTGAGGGAGAACTGAAAGTCAGCATCTCTTCTGGGTTTTTCTTCACACTCCAAATTGTAATGTATTCCATCATCCCACTCTGCAGCTGCATCATCTTCTACTCTTTCCTGTGGTTACAGCGCCATCGGAGTATTGCTGCCTAATGTCATTTATATTAAGAGGAAATGGAAATGGTAAGAGTCCTTTTTTTAAAAAAAAATTTTTTTAAGACAAAGTCTCACTCTGTCACATAGGCTGCAGTGTGGTGGCGTGATCACAGCTCACTGCAGCCCCAACCTCCTGGTCTCAAGCAATCCCCTTGCCTCAGCCTCCTGAGTAGCCTGTGGTCCCAGCTGGAGGTGCGCCGCCACACCCAGCTGATTTTCTTTTAATTATTTGTAGAGATTGGGTTCTGGCTATGTTGCTCAGGCTGGTCTCGAACTCCTGGCCTCAAGCGATCCTCCTGCCTCAGCCTCCCAGCGTGCTAGGATTACAGGCATCAGCCACTGCCTGGCAAGAGTCTCTTCTTTCCTTTTGCCCTTTTCCTCTTGGTCTGGTTTTCTGAGGTCCATTTCAGCAGAAGGTCCACTTTTGCATGTATCAGTAATGATCCTGAATGAGTGACTATGAAATTCAATAGCATTCAAATTGGTCCTGTCAGCTCTGACTTTTGCTATATAGAGAAATTCTGCTTGCAAGATGAATGAGAAGGAATTACACCAGAGAGAGACAAGGAAATAGGAAAAAATAGAGAATGTAGGCACTTTGTCAACCAAGGGAGGGAGAAAGGGGCAGAAAACAAAAGATAATGATATAAGAGAATCAAGGCAAGTAACAGCTAGAAAAAAGGCAGTTTGCAGGAGGCGGAGGCTGCAGTGAGCTGAGATTACACCACTGCACTCTAGCTTGGGCAACAGAGCCAAACTCCGTCTCAAATAAAAAAAAAAAATAACGGGCAGTTTGTTCTAGTAAGAACATGGAAAATGTTTCAAGGTAGAATATATTCAGTTAATCAATTCTTCCATTGTTAGACACCATGATTTATGTAAGGTATTTCTGAATATTTATTACGAAAATTTTTCATCTAACTCTCTTGCTGTTAGTTGTGTTTGAAGAGCCAGAAAAGCGACAGAAGATATAATACAGAAACCATATAATACAGAAAAGTGACAGAAGATATAATACAGAAACCATATAATACAGAAAAGTGACAGAAGATATAATACAGAAACCATATAATACAGAAAAGTTACAGAAGATATAATACAGAAACCATATAATACAGAAAAGTTACAGAAGAAAGAATACAGAAACCATATAATACAGAAAAGTTATAGAAGAAAGAATACAGAAACCATAGGCAATGGTAACTAGAAAACTAGGGAAACCCATTACTTTTATCATATACTAAAATTGATTTTTTTTTTTTGAGATGGAGTTTTGCTCTGTTGCCCAGGCTGGAGTGCAGTGAGGTGACCTCAGCTTACCACAACCTCTCCCTCCCAGGCTCAAGTGATTCTCATGCCTCAGCCTCCCAAGTAGCTGAGACTACAGGCAAGCGCCACCACACCTGGCTAATTTTTGTATTTTTATTAGAGACGGGGTTTCACCATGTTGGCCAGGCTGATCTCAAACTCCTGACCTCAAGTGATCCACCAGCCTTGGCCTCCCAAAGTGCTGGGATTATAGGTATGATCCATGTACCCGGCCTGAAACTGAATTTTTAATTTACCCTTTACAGGGTAACTGGTCAACAAAATATTGAATATCAGTAAGCACTGCTAAAAGTTGTTTTTAACATACGTGCTCATGACAGTAATGGTTATCACTTTTGCCCTTATTATGTGCCAGGTGCCATGCCAAATCTCACATGGATTTTCTCCTTGGACCTCACATAATGGCCCTATAAATATTATCAGGCCAAACCTGAGGACCAGAGTGGTCAGATAACTCATCCAAGGTCACAAAGCTAGTAGGAGGCAAAGCTAGGATTTGAACGCTGATTTACCTGCCTTTAGAAGCAATATTTTTCACTTCTGTACTCCACTGAAGCCTTTAAATCAATGAGTCTCAAATCATATGCATAAAAACTGGCAGACAGCTTGTTCTCCGTGCACAGACCTAGGCCTCTACCTCAGACAGTCTGTTTCCAAAGGTCTAGATGGGGCTTGGAGAGGACATTTTCTTTCTTTTTTTTTTTTTGAGATGGATTTTCGTTCTGTTGCCCAGGCTGGAGTGCAATAGTGCGAGCTCGGTTCATTGCAACCTCTGCCCCTCAGGTTCAAGTGATTCACCTGCCTTGGCCTTCCGAGTAGCTGGGATTACAGGTGCACACCACCACGCCCAGCTATTTTTTGTATTTTTAGTAGAGATGGGGTTTCACCCTACTGGCCAGGCTGGTCTTGAACTCTAGACCTCAGGTGATCCACCCGCCTTGGCCTCCCAGAGTTCTGGGATTACAGGAGTGAGCCACTGCACCCGGCTGAAGGAAAAGCATTTTCATAAGCACCAGCAGTAACTCAGACCAAGGTGGTCTATAGGCAAGACTGAAAAGCACTGCTCTGGACACTTTTATGCAACAGTCTCGACAAACCTGCATGGACAGAAATCTACTTGGCCTTTGTCACAAATGCAATTTTATGAATAACAGAATCATTAGTCCTGTTATGGTTACCCAAAAACTAAGATGGTGGAAAAGAAGAAGGGAAAGGACCTCACGTAATAGCCCTGTGAAGTCAGTAAGAGAGATTCCTTAAAGTCAGTCAGAAAGGAGATTACTCCAACAGTTACGTACCATTACTTCCAACCCTGACCTTACACAGACCTGTGAAATAGCTAAATTTGTCTTTGCTATCTCTACCCCTCAATCCACTTTGGACAATGTCTCCCCAGCTGCCAGTCAACTTCATTACTGTACGGAGTCCACACCAAGATGCTAGACAACACTCTCAACTCCCAACTTTCCCTCCAGGCTCAGTCTGCTTACTTATCAAGATGTTACTCTTAACCAAGAGCTTGATAGGTTAATAAGATAAAAGAAACCATTCTAATGCAATACTTTCCCATTTTCCCACTTCCCAATTCTCTCCTAACATAATACATTCATGACCCAAAGAAGCCAGGCATGTCTGCAGAAAACTTTTTTTTTTTTTTTTTTTGAGACAGAGTCTCACT
This sequence comes from Cacajao melanocephalus, assembly GCA_963573385.1. NCBI lineage: Eukaryota > Metazoa > Chordata > Mammalia > Primates > Pitheciidae > Cacajao > Cacajao melanocephalus. The sequence goes on from CAUYLG010013376.1 coordinate 17,814, forward strand.
CTGTCACCCAGATGGGAGTGCAGTGGTGTGATCTCAGCTCACTGCAACCTCCACCTCCCGGGTTAAAGTGGTTCTCCTGCCTCAACCTCCTGAGTAGCTGGAATTACAGGCACACACCACCATGCTTGGCTAATTTTTGTATTTTTAGTAGAGACGGGGTTTCACCATATTGGTTAGGCTGGTCTCAAACTCCTGACCTCGTGATCTGCCTGCCTCGGCCTCGCAAAGTGCTGGGGTTACAGGTGTGAGCCACTGCACCCGGCCAGAAAACTTTTTTTTTTTTTTGAGACAGTCTCACTCTGTCACCCAGGCTGGAATGCAGTGGAGCAACCTCAGCTCACTGCAACCTCTGCTCCCTGGGTTCAAGCAATTCTCGTACCTCAGCCTCCCAAGTAGCTGGTATTACAGGCGCCTGCCACCACGCCTGGCTAATTTTTGTAATTTTAGCAGAGAAAGAGTTTCACCATGTTGGCCAGGCTGGTCTCCACCTCCTGACCTCAGGTGATCCACCCCGCTTGGCCTCCCAAAGTGCGAGGATTACAGGCGTGAGCCACCATGCCCAGCCTGCAGAAAACTTTTAATGAGTGATTCTAATCGTGGGTATTTCAGGCACTGGTGGCAGGCCAGTGGGGGAGATATTTTTGGTCAGATGTGTCTTTCGATGCCTCATAAATCAGGCTGCCTAGACAGCTTCCTAATTTTCCTTTAGGCAGTGCCAGTCCTGGACCCACACTCCATTGTACCCCCTCAGAGACTTAAGAAGTAAGGAGAAAGGTGAACAGGAAGTGACATTAAGAAAGGAAAACACGGAGGGTGGCTTAACTTACCCTTTCTCAGAAATGTAGATTCAAGCCACAAATAAAATAAGAGAAATCCACACGGACTCCACACTTGTCCTTCCCATTCCTGTGAAGGAGAAATAAAATAAAATCCAGGATTGCATTTTTTTTTTTGTTACACATGGGGAGAAACACCAAGGAGACATATACAGCTTGCACCACAGCAAACAGAATTCCTTAACATCAGAAAGACTCTTCGCACCAACACTCTCTTATACACGGAGAGTGGCTGGGCAGTGACCTTCAGTGACCTAGAGAGCTTTTCATACCAACTGAGAATATACAACTGGATATTTTTATCCGCATGTTCTCTGCCTCTCTGATAAATGTTACTAATCAGTTGGAAGCAAAAATACAGTGAATGCATTTTTTTCAAATAATATTTCTAAGTACACTTAATTTGCATGCCCCCAAATTTTGTAGGTTTCACCAAATGCTTCAAGAGAGAAGATGAAGTTTAGGAACAACCTGCTCCTCCAAGTTTCCAGTTGCCCTCAGATATTATCCTACCAGAACTGGCTAAAGGCTCTCTGAGAAGTAGTGTTTAAAGCCTCATGTTGGTCAGGCTGGTGGCTCATGTCTATAATCCCAGCACTTTGGGAGGCTGAGGCAGGAAGATCCCTTGAACCTGGGAGTTCAAAACCAGCCTGGGCAACATAGGGAGATCCCATTTCTACCAAAAATTTAAAAATTAGCTGGGCATGGTGCCACACATCTATGGTCCCAGCTACTTGGGAGGTTGAGGTAAGAGGATTGTTTGAGTCCTGGAGGTCGTGGCTGCAGTGAACCTTGATCACGAACTTCGGATCCTGCCCATAATCAGCCTGGGCAACAGCGTGAGCCCCTGTCTCAAAAAAATAAAAGTTGACTTTTCAGGATTCAATAGCTTTATGAAATATCTTCTCCTTTTGTAAACACAATATAAAATAACACACATGTAAAAACAAAACAATAAATACCTTACAACATGCAGAGTAATTTGTAATCTTCATAAATGAATAAATAAATTTATAATTTATCAACTTTTTTTGAGACAGGGTCTTGCTCTATCATCTAGGCTGGAGTGACGTGGTGATATCATAGCTCACTTTAGCCTTGACCTCCTGTGGCTCAAGTGATCCTCCCACCTCAGCCTCCCAAGTAACTGGGACTACAGGCATTCGCCACTATGCCCAGATCTTTTTTTTTTTTTTTTTTAGAAGAGACAGATTCTCCCTATGTTGCCCAACTTTTAATCTATAAATTTTTGTGGCAATAAATAGATGCTTTCGCTTTCTAACTTTCCCACTGCATAGATAGTTCATTATGTAAATTTCTTACTGAACTGACATGATTTAAGGAAAGATAGGGTTGGGATCAGCATTTTCAGAGGGTCGAACACCATCACAATCATCATCTCAAGTAATCCTCAGAACCACCTGTGAAGTAGGGATTATTATTTCATTTCACAGATGAGGACCTCCAGAGGAAGGGGAGTAAAGTAACTTGCCCTAGGCCAGACAGCTAGCAAACTAGCAGAGCCAACACCTATAGGTGCTAAGTTAACGAATGAACCTATAGGTGCTAAATTAATGAAGATCTACAATCCAACATTATGTCTGCCTGATTCCAAACCCTATGCTCCTGCAACTACATCAGCCGCTTTAAAGCTCGGAGCTCCCTTCACAGCATCATTTGTTGGACTGTAGATCTCCATTCATTAGTTTACACCTATTTCTTCTCAGCCTCCTGTGTGATAGGTCTAGTTCTAGGTTCTGGAGATATAGCCGCTCACGACACCCAATTCCTACTCTGTATTCTACACTCTCCATTCTAGTGGGGGATGTCCTTCAGAAGATCATTCTAATAATCCCTGCTCTTTCTCCATTGTAGGGCTTCTTTATGGACCACTCAATGCCCTAAATGGATTCAGAGAAGTATTTTGTTTCCATCACTAAAGGGAAAATTCAATACAAGAGACCCCATCATCTTGATTGTATTGAATACTATTGTCCCCTCAGGTGACTTGAAAGCAGTAAATGACTAAATCCTCCAGAGTAGAAAGCTGTTATAACTGGATAATGGCCACAAAACAGGAGTTTCTGAGTTTCACTTAACGCCCAAGGGGGAAGCCGCAGAATTCTTCCTTGGTAAAGACAACCCTTTACCAAGCTGACAAGGCCCTGCTCTGTGCTGTGCTCATTAATTTTCCTGTTGGCTTTAAAGAATTACAACTCCTGTCTGCCCCCATGTGAGAAAAAGTCAGGGATCCCCACCTGCCCAAGCCACAGAGTACTGGCTGGCTCTGCCCCCACAAGCCTGCCGGGGGCTCCTCAACTCCTGTCATGGTAGCTTGGGAAGATTCACTTGCCACTGTGAGAAATAACAGTAACCAGAAAAGAAAAAAATAAATAAATTCTAGGCATTCTTTCAAGACTTTGGGAAGTTCCGGCAAATTCCAGCTGCAAAGGAATTCCAGTCTCTCCACTCATGTCAAAGCTCCAGCCCCATGCATGTGTGCTTTGCACATTTAATAGACCAGAGCCTAGTAATTAACTCTATAAATTCTCTCCCTGGCATATTTGTCATGAACTGCATGCTGTTTCTATAGGAAGGTCAACCTGGGATTTAGTGAGTGAGTCTCACGCTTTGGGCAATGACAGATTTCAAAGGTTTGAAGCTTCTCAACATTAAGCATTGCTATTCCAGAGCAAGGAGCCAATCTGTGACCTGGAGAGTTTGCTGAAGATTTTATTTCCTTAAGCTTAGGAAATTCACATCCATAACTACTTATGGTTGTTGTAAAGAGAAGTCTTCACTCCTTTCGCAGTCCAGAAAGCCAAATGTTTTTGTGTCTTTTTCTAGGTCCAAGGGCATCCTCCAAATCACCCCATTTGGGCCTTTCCTGTAAATCTCAAACTCACCTATAATTCCATTTAAGAAGGCTCACTTTCTGCTTACCTCCTAACTCTTCTTTGCATATTTCATTTTTTTTGTTTGTTTGTTTTTTTTCTGAGATGGAGTCTTGCACTGTTGCCCGGGCTGGAGTACAATGGCGCGATCTTGGCTCACTGCAACCTCTGCCTCCTGGGTTCAAGCGAATTCTCCTGCCTCAGCTTCCCGACTAGCTGGGATTACAGACAAACACCACCACACTCAGCTAATTATTTGTATCTTTAGTAGAGATAGGGTTTCACTATGTTGGCCAGACTGCTCGCAAACTCCTGACTTCCTGATCCGCCTGCCTCAACCTCCCAAAGTGCTGGGATTACAGGCGTGAGCCACCACATCCGGCATCTATTTCTTCCTCTATAAAGGAAGGAAGGGCCAGACAAGGTGGCTTATACCTATAATCCCAGCACTTTGGGAGACTGAGGCAGGAGGCTTGCTTGAGCCCAGGAGTTTGAGACCAGCCTAGGCAACAAAGCGAGATCCAATCTCTAAAAAAAAAATTTTAAGGCTAGGTGCGGTGGCTCATGCCTATAATCCCAGCACTTTGGGAGGCTGAAGCAGGAGGATTGCCTAAGATCAGGAGTTCGAGACCAGCCTGGCCAACATGGTGAAACTGTGTCTCTACTAAACATACAAAAATTAGCTGTGCGTGGTAGTGGGCGCCTGTAATCCTAGCTACTCAGGAGGCTGAGACAGGAGAATCACTTGAACCCAGGAGGCAGAAGTTGCAGTGAGCCAAGATCACGCCACTGCACTCCAGCCTGGGCAACAGAGCAAGACTCTGTCTCAGAAAGAAAAAAAATAAAATAAAAATTAAGCCAGGCACGATGGTTCACACCTGTAATCCCAATGCTTTGAGAGGCCAAGGCAGGAAGATCACCTGAGGTCAGGAGTTCAAGACCAGCCTGGCCAACATGGTGAAACCTTGTCTCTACTAAAAATACAAAAATTAGCCAGGCATAGTGGCACATGCATATTTAATTCCAGCTACTTGGGAGGCTGAGGCAGGAAAATCGCTTGAATCCAGGAGACAGAGGTTGCAGTGAGCCCAGAACACACCACTGCACTCCAGCCTGGGCAATAGAGCGAGATTCCATCTCAAAAAAAACAAAATTAGTCAGGCGTGATGGTGCATGTCTACAGTCCCAGCTACTGTGGAGGCTGAGGTAGAAGGATCCCTTGAGCCCAGGAGTTTTGAGGTTGCAGTGAGCTATGATCATGCCACTGCACTCCAGTCTGGATAACAGAGTGAGACCCTGTCTCTAAAATAATAACAATAATAATGAAAGAAGGGAGAAGAATAAAAAGACCAAAAAAGAAGTTGCTTCAAGTTTTCTTAAGGGCAAGAGGAAAAAAAAAACATCATTAAGAAGTGTTCGTGAGGCTAGGCACAGTGGCTCACACCTATAATCCCAGCACTTTGGGAGGTCTAGGCGGGCAGATCACTTGAGGTCAGAAGTTCAAGAACAGCCTGGCCAACATGGTGAAACTTCGTCTCTACTAAAAATACAAAAATTAGCTGGGCGTGGTGAAAGGCACCTGTAATTCTAGCTATCTGGAAGGCTAAGGCCGGAGAATCACTTGAACCTGGGAGGCAGAGGTTGCAGTGAGCCGAGATCGCAACACTGCACTCCAGCCTGGGCGATAGAGCAAGACTTCATCTCAAAACAAACAAAAAAAGCTGGGCGCAGTGGCTTACACCTATAATCCCAGCACTTTGGGAGGCCGAGGTGGGCGGATCACCTGAGGCCAGGAGTTCGAGACCAGCCTGACCAACATGGTGAAACCCTGTCTTTAAAAAAATAAATAAATAAAAATATATTTTAAAAAAAAGATTGGACAAAGTGTCTCTGAGGCCAGTCATGGTGGCTTACACCTGTAATCTCAGCACCTTGGGAGGCTGAGGTGGGAGGATCACTTAAAGCCAGGAGTTTGAGACCAGCCTAAGCAATATAGTGAGGCTCTCTTTATTTTATTTATTTATTTATTTTTGAGACCAGGTCTCACTCTGTTGCCCAGGCTGGACTGCAGCGGTACCATCTCGGCTCTCTGTGACCTCTGCCTTCCAGGTTCAAGTGATTCTCCTGCCTCAGCCTCTCAAGTAGCTGGGATTACAGGCATGTGCCACCACACCCAGCTAATATTTTGTATTTTAGTAGAGACAGGGTTTCACCATGTTGGCCAGCCTACCCTCAAACTCCTGACCTCAAGTGATCTGCCTGCCTCGGCCTCCCAAAATGTTGGGATTACAGGTGTGTAATACCATGCCTAGTCAAGACTCTGCCTTAAATAAATAAATAAGCAAGCTGGGTGGTGGCATGCACCTGTAGTCCCAGCTACTGAGGAGGCTGAGGTGGGAGGATGGCTTGAGCCCTGGTGCTCGAAGCTGCAGTGAGCAGTGATAGCATCACTGCACTTCAGCCTGGGCAACAGAGGGAGACCCAGAAGGAGGAGGAAGAAGAGGGGAAGGGGAAAGAGAAGAAAGAAAATGAAAAAAGAAGGGCGGGAGGAGGAGGGAGGAGAAGAAGAAAGAGGAGGAGGAGGAGGAGGCGGAGGAGGAGGAGAGAACGGAAGAAGAGAGATGAAAGAAGAAGTGTCCCTGAGCATCTTAAACTGGTACAAATTGAGGCTACTATTCCTAGGAGTCCAGAGTGCCGACCTTGCTAACATGGCAGAGATCGTTACTACACTCTACAAAGAGAAGCCATTTCTTTACGGCACCAGATTCAGCACTTAATTCCTTCCATATAGAATGCAAGTGTCCTCATGCCAATAGTTTGGAATGGAAAAACTAAGGGGTGGAAGAGGAGAAAAGGCTAATACAATTCAAACACCGGCCAAGAGAGGCCTGACTGGGGAGACAAGGCAAACAAGCACTCATGTGCCCTGGGAGAAGCGCTATCAGTAAGTTACAAGTCGGCACTGAGGAAGCCCCGAATGAGGCTGTGGAAAGCATTCTAGAGAAGGCAGTCTGAACTAGGTCTAGCATCAGCGTCCCAGGTTTGAATCTCATTAGGTAAGGGGGACAGAGTTCCCTGTTGTGGTTTATAACAACTGTGATAGCAGACACCCAGACTCCCCTGCTACCCAAATCCTGTTGCCACTGAGGTCTGCTTTATATGAGTTATCTTCACAATTTGATGGTAACCTCTGAGGCGGGTGCTATTATTATTATTCCCATTATACACATGAGGAAGGGAAGCTCAAGAAGTAGGCTGTTGTATCACTGTTAGTAAGTGAGCCATCCAAAGTGCAAGCTCAGGTCCGCGCCCCAGAGTCAGTGCCCTCAGTCATCACACTGAAACACCTCTTCCTGAGCGCATGATTTATCGGTCTGCAGAGGCAGCTAACGGCCCTGGCTCCCCCTGGATCTCTTTCTTCCCTCTGGATCATTTGCTGGAATGCCTTGGGAATTGAGGCCTGAGACGATGAATTGGGTTAGGAGCTGTAGGTGACTCCCTACAGCAGCAGTTCCCAACCTTTTTGGCAACAGGGACTGGTTTCATAGAAGACAATTTTTCCACAGACACAGGGCAGGGGTGTGTGGAGGGCAGTGAATTGGTGATGGTTTTGGGATGATTCAAGTGTATCACATTTCTTGTGCATGTTATTTCTATTATTATTGCATTGTAATATGTGATGGAATAATTATATAACGCACCATAATGTAGACTCAGTGGGTGCTCTGAGCTTGTTTTCCTGCAACTAGATGGTTCCATCTGGAGGTGTTGGATACAGTGACAGATCATCAGGCATTAGATTCTCATAAGGAGTGGGCAACCTGGATCCCTCACATGCGCAGTTCACATGCTCCTATGAGAATCTAATGCCACCACTGATCTAACAGGAGGCGGAGCTCAGGCATTAATGCAAGCGATGGGGTGTGGCCTTAAATACAGAAGAAGCTTAGCCTGCTTGCTGCCACTCACTTCCCGCTGTGTGGTCTGGTTCCTAATGAGGGTTGGGGCTGCCTGCCCTACAGCTAATCACCATCAGCAACAGAAGCTTTATCATCCCCATTATCTTCTTTCTTCCTGCTAAGGCTGAGAAAGGTGAGTGCCCTTCAATCTTTAAAAAAAAAAAAAAAATTCACTGACTGTAGGAAATGCTGTCACCACGGTCCTGTTACCTGATAGTATGCCCTATAGAAGAGGTCTGGGTGGATTTGTCGTACTCCAATTGCCTGAAAAGGAAACCAAGGATTAGGATAACAGCCAGTAGGTAACAATGTACAATTATATAACTGTTGTTATATATAGTCTCCTCTCTTCCTTCATACTGTGCAAGCTCTTTGAGGGAGAGGTCCCATTTGCTTTGTTCCCATTGCATCCCCAGGCATAGCACATTGCCTGGCATATGGTAGGTGCTCAAACAATGTTCATTAAATGAATAATTAGATGATGCCTTCAGATTACAAAAGCATGGCCACCTATTCTTTCTTTATTCACTCATTTAACAAACATTTACTGAAAAGCTCCTACCAAAAAAAACAAAAACAAAAACAAAACCAGCATAATGGAGCAGTTATGTACATGAAATTTACAGCCAGATTGCTTGGGTTCAAACACTGACTCTGTCACTTACCAGTTGTGTGATCCTGGGCTAGCCAACTAATCTTTCCGTATTTTAGCATCCCAGTCTCTAGGTGAAGAAGATACTAGCCCCTCTCTCACGGGGTTGTTGTGAAGATGAAGAGGATGAATATAGGTAAAGTATTTAGAACAGTGCCTGGTATATAAACCATAGTAGATGTTTGCTACAGTGATGATAATGACGTGCCAGGCTGGTCAGGGCACTAGGGACACAAAAGCAAAGAAGTCAGCTAAGTCCCTACATGCATATAACTTAGATTCTAGTAAAAGAAACAATCTACCTACAAACAAAATTTCAAAGAGTTGTAAACACTGAGAAGGAAACAGTGCTTCCTTGCTGTCGAGAAACGCACACTGAAATGGAGTTTAGCAAGCCATGTTTATTAAGGAGTGTCAATGTCGGCGGAGAGGAGGAGGAGGAACTGGAAGTGGGCAGAGAGAGAAGGCGAGCTGCAAAGCATGCCTCAGCCAACCCCAGGAGGAATGCAGAAGTAGAATGACCCTTCAGGGTCATCCCAAGTTGACCTGAGGCGGACAGGCCTTCAGATATCCCACTGGATGCCGACCACCCTAGGATGGGGCGTGGCATTGGGGGAAGCTCTCTGCGGCTGAAGCAATTCCTGCAGGGGCTGACAGCTGGAGACTGTCTGCCCCCGGTCTTCCCAGCAGCTGGGGCAGCCAGACCTCCACTGCAGGAGTATCGGCCACACACACAGTGTTCAATAAATATTACCTCTTTGAGGAGGTAATATTTAAGCTGATAACCATAGGGTGAGAAGTAGACTGCTAGGTAGGCAGGCAGGCAAGTGGGCAGGCAGGCGGGCGGGTGGACGGACGGGCAGACAGACGGACGCATAGATGATAGATAGAAAGGAGAAATAAATAGATTGGAGAAAACACTCTTACTAAAGGGAATAACAGGTGTGATGTTCCCAGGTCAGGACAAGCTGGCAGCATTTGAAGTGCAGACAACAAGAAGACCAATAAGGCCAGAGTGTGGCATAAAATGAGGTCTGAAGAGGCCAGCAAGGGCCAGAACATGAGGACCTTGCAGAAGTTCAGATTTATTCTGGAAAATGATGAGTAGCAGTGGGAGGGAAGTTGCAGGATCCGATTTACTCTTTTAAAAGATCCCACTAGCTGAAGGGATTGAAGAAAGATCCAAAGTGAAAGCACAAAGAACAACTAAAAGGTTACGGAAGTTTCCAAACAAGAGGTGGCATGTGGCTGAAGATAGAGAAAAGCGGCCGTGTTGATATGCAGTGCTCTGTGGGAACAGCTGCAGGGCTTGCTAATGGATTAAACGTGGGAAGTGAAGGAAAGAGGAATCAAGGCCGACTCCTAGTTTTTTGGCTTGGATAACTCGAAGGATAATGGCACAAGAGCAGATTTGGAGATGAAAATAGCGTTCCATGATGGATTCTTTTGGTTTGAGATGCATGTTAGCCAGTGAGTAGAGATGCCGAGTAGCCAGATATACAAGTCTAGAGCACAAAAGAAGGTCAAAGGCTGAACATCTGTACTTGGGAGTCATAAGTAAACAGATGATATGTGGATTTGCTATCGCCACATGATCATTCTCAACACTCAGTGGTATAAAACCATTGATTTTTGCTGCCATTTGCAGATTGGCTGGGGTTCACGTGAGGCAGCTCTGCTCTGTCTCCCATCCCCCTGGGACCAACAGGCCAGTCAGGCAATGGCCCAAGAGGAAGAACCAGAGGCCTTAGGAAAGACCTAGAGGCCGGGTGCGGTGGCTCGTGCCTGCAATCCCAGCACTTTGGGAGGCTGAGAGGAGGAGGATCATTTGAGCCCAAGAATTTGACACCAGCCTGGGCAATATGGTGAAACCCTGTCTCTACCAAAAAATACAAAAATTAGCCAGGCCTGGTGGTAGCGCACACCTGTAGCCACAGCTACTTGGGAGCCTGAGACAGAAGGATTGACTGAGCCTGAGAGGTTGAGGCTGTAGGGAGCCATGATTGTGCCAATGCACTCCAGTCTGGGTGACAGAGCGAGACCCTGTGCCAAAAAAAAAAAGAAAAAATTATGATAAATAAAAGATGGGGGCTCATGATACACCTTTACTTCTGTGAGTGTATTATTACCTAAAGCAAGTTACATGTCCAAGTCCCAAGGGCAGGAGAAGTATCTTCTGCCTGAGATGACACCCTGGATGCAGGAAGTGGGAAAGAGGATATAAAATTGGGATTCATAATGTAGTCCGCCACAGATGTGACCAGGATAAGAATGTAGGCCAAGAACAGGACCTTGGACAAATCTCTAAGGTACCTCAGCATTTGCTGCTCAACTGCAAGAGAAAAAACAGGGATTTACAAAGAGCAGCAAGTGCCAGTGGAAAATAATTAAGAGAACATGAGAGAAATAAAGGAAAGCGATGTTTCAGGAAGGATACTGTCAAATGTTGCCGAGAAGTGAAATCACATGTGAGCAGAGAAATGGCTACCATAACTGGCAGCCTGATCGACCAATCCAGATTTCCTATGGCAAGACAAGAGGACGGTTCAGAGGGTTTTCATCTCATCCTGGATTCTCAGACAGCAAGAAAGCGAATTCTGTTTGGACAATGAAAAAAGACCACCCTGTCCAGAAGAGGAGGATTAGGAAAGCGAGCAGTTGATGATGATGAGGTTGGAAAGGTTGTTGAAGGCCAGACTGTCAAAGCTCTTGAATACCTGGCTAAGGAGTGGGAACTTGGTCCACTGGGCAAAAGGGAATCATCCAAACCTCTCTGAGCAGAGAGTGATGTACATCAAGTTTTGTTTCAGGAAGAAAAATCCAAATGCAATACAAGATGGCTTTGAGAGAAAAGAAAGTGGTGGCCAAAAAGCCAATTACCCTGGTTGTGTTGGCCTGGCCTCTCGTCCAGACCTTAACCTCTCCAGAGGGCCTGGGGTCCTTTTACACTAAGCTGCTGGGGCTTGCAGTTGTTGACATCTTTCTTTTTTTTTTTAGGCAATGTCTCACTCTGTCACCCAGGCTGGAGTGCAGTGGTGTGATCTTGACTCACTGCAACCTCTGCCTCCCAGGTTCAAGCGATTCTCCTGCCTCAGCCTCCCAAGTAGCTGGGATTATAGGCATGCGCCACCGCATCCAGTTAATTTTGTATTTTTGGTAGAGATGAGGTTTCACCATGTTTGCCAGGCTGGTCCTGAATTCCTAGTCTCAAGAGATCCACCTGTCTCAGCCTTCCAAAATGCTAGGATTACAGGTGTGAGCCACCGTGCCTGGCCAGTTGTTGGCATCTTTCTTGCCTGCTTCCTCCTTGTCTGACTGACCTGATTTATGATAACTTTCTAATCACAATCTGGGTCCTGACCCTCTGTTCCACTTTCCATCCCAGCACTCACTCATTCAGGCAAAGCAGAGGTGTCTCCTTCCCTCGTGTCCATGTAGGAAACATCTCCACCCAAGGGCTGCAGGTGGTCATAAGGGAACCACAGCCTGGCTTGTTGGACCAGGCTCACAATTCCAGGCTGCTGCTCAGACCTGTCCCCCTGAGTTCCTGCTGCTCTCCTTCCCCAGGTCTCATTCCTGTCCACCCTTCCAGACTCCTCACAGCACGCTAAAAGCCCATGGAGTTCAAAGCAGGTGACAGCACCTGACGTGGCTGGCATAGGCTCTGTTCTTCCTCCTGCCTCTCCTCAGGTGTGGTATTGGAGAGATTTCCCACCTTGAGCAAATGCTGGTCCTATCTAAAGTCTCACTTGGCCCCTCTAGTGACTCTTAGCAGAAAGCTGGGGTGGGGAGAGCATGTGAGCAAGCCCTGATCCTGAGAAGCCGTCACTACCTCCACTATGTGATGCCATCTGCCTCATTTTGCAAGAAGCCTAAAAGAAAACTACGCCAACAAGTGTCTCACATAATGAAATATCACTATTAGTATTACACAGTAACTTGGCTTGGAAATTTTTTCCTGCATTCTCATGCCTGGGCTTCCAACAGATCTACAGCAGGATGAACAGATGTTGTTTCTAGAACATAAGAATTACATGAAATGAACTAGAGTTAACATTGAGAAGTCATTATTGCATCTGTGCTAGGAATTTTCCTTGTTGATTTTATAGGGCCAGGAGGTTTTTCCGTAGCACATACATCTTCGCTTGCTATGCGTGGCATTTTCCTGTTGTCCACCAGCCAAATATTCTTTAGCTGACTGGTTCCAGTGGAAAATGGAGAAAAGCATAAAACTAAAAATGAGGAAGTCGTGACATCAGTGTTCAAATCACAAAAAGCAACATGGAAACAAATATTCTACTTTCACCTGGTTTGTGCTCTTAACAATGGATTGGATTTGGTAAAATCAGGAACTGCTCTTTTGTGTCATGGCCATTAAGTAACAATTTGCTTTCCTCAGTGTGGTGCCTCCTTTGCCAAGAGGGCTCATTGGGAAGTCTTTTCCTGTATAAAGGGACACGTGCACTCTCTCGGATTCCATCACTGAGTTCTAGTTGCACTCCTTGCTACTGAATCCTTTCGTGATCTCTGCTTCTGAGAGCAGCCATGGTACCTGCCTGGTGACAGAGCCACTCTGAGCTGCCTGTTCTCACATTGCATTGCATTACATTACATTACATTATATTACATTACATTACATTACATTAATTACATTACATTACATTACATTACATTACATTACATTACACAGGTCCAGAAACAGATTCTGCTCTCTGACTATTCCATTATTGGATTTCAAAATTTGTGACTGGATTACTGTGCCCAACAGGGACTAGCGTCTTTAGTCACAGGCTCCATGCTGCTCTCTCCCGTCATGATGCCCCCACCCCCACCCCTACCCCCACCCCCACTGGCAAAGGTTCATGGACTCTGATGTCTCTTGTTTCCTTGGCAGTTAGTCACCAACATATCATAGTCACTTCTTTGCCGTTGTGAATAGTGCTGCAATTAATATTCGCGTGCATGTGTCTTTATGATAGAATGATTTATAGTCCCATAATGGGACTGCTGGGTTGAATGGTAGTTCTGTTTTTAGCTTTTTGAGGAATTGCCACACTGCTTTCCACTGAATGACCCACAGTGGGATTGCTGGGTTGAATGACCCACAATGGGACTGCTGGGTTGAATGGTAGTTCTGTTTTTAGCTTTTTGAGGAATCGCCACACTGCTTTCCATTGCAGCACTATTCAGAATAGCAAAGACATGGGATCATCCTAAATGCCCATCAGTGGCAGATTGGATAAAGGAACTGTGGTACATATACACCATGGAATACAATACAGCCATAAAAAAAGAACCAGATCATATCTTTTGCAGCACTATGGATGGAGCTAGAGGCCATGATCCTCAGCAAACTAACACAGGAACAGAAAACCAAATACCACATGTTCTCACTTATAAGTGGGAGCTAAATGATGAGAACCCATGAACACAAATAAGGGAACAGCAGACACTGGGGTCTCTTTGAGGGTGGAGGATGGGAGAAGGGAGAGAAGTAGAAACTAACTATTGGGTACTAGGCTTTGTACCTGGGTGATGAAATAATCTGTAGAACAAACCTCGTGACACAAGTTTACCTATGTAACAACCCTGCATATGTACCCCTGACCTAAAACAGAATTTTTTTTCTTAAAAAAAAAGAGAGTTACTTCTTAGAGGTACTCTGCAACACCTTTGTCAAAGGACAGTTCATAGCCATTTCTCTACTGAGTCTCCATACTGCCAGCATATGTTATATTTCATAGTTCTTTCTAGAAAGTCTTTTTTTGGACTAAACTTGTATAAGTCTCTAAAATATTAGTAGAGGAGCTAACCAAAGGAGCACACCATTGTCATGCTCGAAGCTGCCACCTAGACTCTGTCCTTTGGGTCCCTGAGGTGGGACATGGGCCGACTGACTCTCTTGTAGCCTTGTGTCTGTCTTTGAATGTGTTATTTGCCCTTCCTAAACGACTCCTATCCCTACTGTCGCCTCCAGATGAAACAAGGATGCATTAGTAACACTGGCCCTTAGTCTCTTTCAGTTCCCCAGGTGTCCCATTCCCTCAAGCCCTACCATACCCTGGGTTATATTTGCAAAGGAATGAAGTCCATGACTCTGTGTAAGAGTCAAGTCACTCAAATATTTATTAAGCACCTTTTAATGCCCAGTACCAAGGAGTTCCTGGCACTCAGCTATTATCACTAGTCTCAACAGGAATCCCTGGAAGGGTGATTACCTTCCATGCTTTTCACAGCCCCCTTGACCTCCAATAACTGTGGTGCAATAGTGGGTGATCGTAGACCATAGAATAGAGCAAATCTAGGCCACAGATGACCCCGAGGCAGACGCAGTGCAGCTGACTCTTTCATCCTTCCTCCGTCCTTCAAAAGGTTCAGAGTAAACAATGCCTTTATGTTATGGTCATTATTCTGTGATTTCCTTCTCTGCTTCATTACCTCATGTCTGTTGCTTTGACTATAAACACAGACCAAATGCCAAGAAAGAGGGTAAAATCACCAGGAAACCCAGCTCCAGTGCCAGACCCACCTTTTGCCCTTGGACTGCTGCTGTGTTTGTTTAAGGACGGCAGGAAAAGGGTGCACACATGGCTGAGTGCTCATTTGCTTCCTGCTCTGTCAGGTATTAAACCTCAGAAACTAGGGCAAGTCTCAGTCTCCCTCACTATAGCCAACTGACTAGAACATTAATCTCCAGCTTAACATCTGATATGGTTTGGCTGTGGCCCAACCCAAATCTCATCTTGAATTGTAGCTCCCATAATTGCCCCGTGTTATGATAGGGACCTGGTGGGAGATCATTGAATCATGGGGGCCGTTTCCCCCATACCATTCTCATGGTAGTGAATAAGTCTCATAAGATCTGATGGTTTTGTAAAGGGACACCCCTTTTGCTTGGTTCTCATTCTCTGCTTGCCTGCTGCCATGTAAGACGTGCCTTTCACCTTCCGCCATGATGTGAGGCCTCCCCAGCCATGTGGAACGGTGGGCCCATTAAACCTCTTTTATAAATTACCCAGTTTCAGGTATGTTTTTATCAACAGTGTGAAAACAGACTAATACAACGCCCAATGAGCGTTTGCCTCCTCTCCTCTTCTCTTTTTTCTTATCTCCTCCCAAGTTCCTGTGAGCTAAACACCATAATGTAATAAGCAAGAAGTATATGTTGCAGAGATTTCTCGTTTATGGTTCTCATAGAAAAAATACTATTGGCCGGGCGCAGTGGCTCACACCTATAATCACAGCACTTTAGGAGGCCAAGGCAGGTGAATCACAAGGTCAAGAGTTTGAGACCAGCCTGACCAACATGGTGAAACGCTGTCTGTACTAAAAATACAAAAATTAGCTGGGTGCGGTGGTGTGCGCCTATAATCCCAGCTATTCAGGAGGCTGAGGCAGAAGAATCACTTGAACCCAGGAGGTGGAGGTTGCAGTGAGCCAAGATTGCGCCAGTGCACTCCAGTCTGGGAGACAGAGTGAGACTCTGTCTCAAAAAAAAAGAAAAAATATTGTTGGTTATCTTAACCTGCATGTAACTTATAAAAAAAAGATTCCTGTCAAATAATTCTCCCTTAATAAATTCCCTTTGCCATTATAAACTAAGACATGACCTTAAAGAACTAATACCCAGACAATACAACATTTGTGTGCTTTTTAATTAGCGTACTGCTTTTGTTCATGTACGTTCCTGTGGTCACACACCACTTTCCACTCAAACCTGAAAAAAATACTACATGAGATGAAAAATTTTTTTTTTACCAATGTGTCCATATTTGTGCTCCCTTAAAAAAATTGTTTTTAACCTCTTAGCAAGGAGTTTTGAGGTTATCTCAGGACAATAGCTAATTTATTAAGTCCTAGACAATTATAACAACAATAAGCCTTTGTGCAAACTTCTGGCATACTGGAGGTTTGGGGCTAAAAAAGAGAGAGAGAGAGAATGTGTCACATCCAGCAGAGACCACTGTCATTTTGGTGCCGTCTAATCCCCATTGTGAAGTGATTTTTATCAAACTGGGACGTGATCATCTGGCGGCATAAACGACAGTGGAGAAACAAATTCAATACATCAGAGAGGTTATTCCATGTCATTGGCATGCTCAAACAAGAGAAACAGGGAACACTGGCTCTCATCAATCCTTCGTTTCCGGCCAAAGGCCTCTCAGGGCTCTTGGCTGCCGCATCACATGTCTGGGATTGTGAAAGCAAAGAAAGTTTATGGAGCTGAGGGGGAACTTCTGATTTACCATATAAAGGAGGTTTGAACTGGTTAACGTGTTCTGTATTCTACATAATTACCTGATAATTATGCAATTATCTAATAATTATTATCTCCATTTTACATATGACACAACAAAGACTACAGAGAGTTGAGAAACTTGCTCACATCAGGCCGCAGGGAAATGATGGATTCAGAATGCAAATCTTCCCACCACACCCGCATCAGAGGGCGCTGTGTACCTTTACCAGTGATTCCATTTCAGTCCCCCAGGTTGCCCAGTCTGCGCACGATGTAGTAACCTGGTGACTCACAGCACAGCACTCAAGAAGTTGAGAGTTGCTTAGTGATTCAGCAAGTTTTACTGAGCAGCTACTATGGGACAGGCACTCATCCAGGTGCTAGGGATACAGCAGTGAACGAAAAAAGCTTCTGTCCTTGCTGAGTTTACATTCTACTCAGGGGTAATAAATAAATAAGTACATAATAATGTCAGGTAGTGATGAGTGCTATGAACATAGATAAGGAAGGGTAGGGGTCAGTGGCTTATGCCTGTAATACCAACACTTTGGGAGGCCAAGGTGGGAGGATCATTTGAGGCCAGAAGTTCGAGACCAGCCTGGGCAACATAGCAAGACTCTGTCTCTACAAAAAATAGAAATAAAAAATAGCTGGGTGGGATGATGTACATCCATGATCCTAGTTACTCGGAAGGCTGAAGACAGAGCAGCAGGAGGATCATTTGGGTGCAGGAGGCGGAGGCTGCAGTAAGCCAAGATTGTACCACTGCACTTCAGCCTGGGCTGCAGAGCCAGACCCTGTCTCTAAAAAATAAATAAATATTTAAATATAAAATTTAAAGGATACATTTGAGCAAAGACTGAAGGAAAAGAGGGGTGGGGAAGAAAGTGACCCATGTGACATTTGGGAAAGAGCATTTCAGGCAGAGGGAACACCAAAGGAAGGGCCTAAACAGGAAGCTTGGACAGTTAAGGAAAAGTTAAGATACAGCGCCGGGCTGCAGCAGAGCGAGCAAAGAGGGAGTCGAAAGAGACAAGGGCCATGGGGTGGCAGGGATAAAGGGGATCAGGAAGGGCCCTGTGCCTTCTAAAAGCAATTGGGATTTTAGTCTGGAAGTCTTTGGAAGGTTTTCAGTAGACAAGAAGCATGCTCCGATTTACATTTTAAGCGACTCTCTCTCAGTTGCCAGTTGACTTGGCTGTCACTAGTTAGCAAGGCCCCAAACCACAAACAGAATGAGAGGTAAGATGACAATGCAAAAAAGCACAGGTTTGGGAACTAGATCTGTTTCCAAATCTCAGGCTTCCTCAGCTGCTGGCTCTGTTAACCTGGCACTAGTCATGGTAGCTGCTCTGAGCCTCAATTTCCTCAGCTGCAAAAGGAGAATAAAATACCTCCTAGAGAGTTATTAATTCAATATTTATAAAACACATGAAATGTAGTAGCACTAAAAGAAATAAAAATTAAAAAACAGCCATTGAGTGATCAACTGTTGAGCTACTTTGTCATTATTCAAAATAATATAGGCAAAAATTTGCCAGGCATGGTGGTGCACACCTGTAATCCCAGCTACTCGGGAGGCTGAAACGCAAGAATTGCTGGAACCCAGGAGACAAAGGTTGCAGTGAGCCAAGATCACACCACTGCACTCCAGCCTGGGTGACAGAAGAAGGAGACTGTCCTTAAAAAAAATAATAAATAAATAATAAATAAAAACAATACAGGCAAGACCTGGATTGAATAATATTTCTTCTCTGCCACTAGAAAAATTACAAGAAAAAAATTAACGGGGGAAAAAATGAAAGATGCGCTCTTTCTGGCTCTTAAAAAGCAACCCAGAAAATTATAACCTGGGAAAATTTTTAGTATATACAAATAAATGTAAAGCTAGTGGCTGGGCACAGTGGCTCACACCTGTAATCCCAGCACTTTGGGAGGCCAAAGCAGAGAGATCACAAGTTCAGGAGCTTGAGACCAGCCTGGCCAATATGGTGAAACCCTGTCTCTACCCAGCTACTCAGGAGGCTGAGGCAGGAGAATCGCTTGAACCCAGGAGGCAGAGGTTGCAGTGAGCTGAGATCATGCCACTGCACTCCAGCCTGGATGACTGAGTCAAACTCCATCTCAGGAAAAAAAAAAAAAAAAAAAGTAAAGTAATGAATCTCAGTTCATTGTACATAGTTTCAATACTTAGCATTTATCCAATCTTATTTTATCTTGTTTTCCTGGAATATTTTAAAGCAAATATCAGATATATGATCATTTCAACTATAAATCCTTCAGTCTGTATCCCTAACAGAAAAGAGTTTTTGTTAATGTAACTCCAATACAATGATTATGTTGAACAAAACTAGCAATCATTTCTTAGTATCATCTAATTAGTACGTAGTCCATGTGCAAATTTCTCAACTGTCTCGAAAGTATCCTTTTACAATTATTTTACTCAAATCAAGATCTAAACTAGGCCCATCAATTGCAGTTAGCTGATAGGGCTTTCAGTCTCTCTTTTTTAAATTAATTAATTTATTTATTATTTTGATTATTTTTTGAGATGGAGTTTTTTTGCTCGTGTCATCCAGGCTGGAGTGCAGTGGTGCCATCTCAGCTCACTGCAACCTCTGCCTCCCAGGTTCAAGTGATTCTCCTGCCTCAGCCTCCCTAGTAGCTAGGATTATAGGCACATGCCACCATACCTGGCTAATCTTTGTATTTTTAGCAGAGACAGGTTTCACCACATTGGCCAGGCTGGTCTCAAACTCCTGGCCTCAGGTGATCCAGCCGTCTTGGCCTCCCAAAGTGCTGGGATTACAGGCGTAAGCCACCATGCCCGGCCTCAAGTCTCCTTTTATCTGCAACAGTCTCTTCTTCTCCTGCTTCCCCTGCTTCTCCCCAACCCCACTTCCTCTCCCTCTTCTCTCCTCCTTTCCCATCACCTCTCCCATCTTTTGCTTTGAAAAAACTGTCCCCACTATATGCAAAGGCATCAGATACTGCACTGGTGACACTCTCTAGTGCTTCAGAGAGGAGTAAGAGGGATTTTTTTTGTTTTCAAGAGAGGCAATGAATACTATCAACTCCTGTAGAGAAAATACCATTTACTATGGAGAGATGGCTGAAAGCCGACCTAGACTTTTTGACATGGTTTAAAGGGCTGTTATGGAAACAGACCATATGATCCGAGGCTTCTCTTCCAGTCCTTAAATTCTCTGGAATCTATCATGAGATAGGCATTTAGAAGATTACCATAGGAAAATGACCAAAAGAATTTCCTGTTTTCTGTTAAGGAGCAACCAGAAATTGTTTCCTTCTTGGTAAGAAATGACAGGAGTGTTTCCTTCCTGCCTGGAGGAAATGGGATAGGCCAGTTGTCACTATGGAAGGCCAATGCTGCCCTTAGCATTGATGGCCTAATTGGGTTGGTTTAGCTAAATCCAACTCTGGAGTCATAGCTACAGCTAGTCAGCCTTCATTAATTCTGTCAGGTAATTCCTAGAACAAGCCTCAAAAGAATTAAAGGGATACTGATAAATTCTGAAAGAGCAGGAGTTGTTTTTTGAGATGAGAGAAAAGCAGTCAGGAGCAGTGGCTCACACCTGTAATCCCAGCACTTTCAGAGGCAGAGGCGGGCAGATCATAAGGTCAGAAGTTTGAGGCCAGTCTGGCCAATATAGTGAAACCCCATCTCTAGTAAAAATACAAAAGATTAGCTGGGCGTGGTGGTGTGCACCTGTAATCCCAGCTACTCGGGAGGCTGAGGCAGGAGAATCGTGTGAATCCGGGAGCCGAGATCCTGCCAGTGCACTCCAGCCCTGGTGACAGTGTGAGACTCCATCTCAAAAAAAAAAAAAAAAAAAAAAGTTCAAGATGAGAGAATAGAAAACCAGTTGCAGATAGCTCCTTTTGATTCCGTACCATGGTATAAGTAGGTTTTGCCAAAGGATCACTCATAGAAATAACTACCGAGATGCTAAACTTTCAAGATCTTATCCAAGAAGTGACTTCTGAAAGCAAGTCAAAAAGTCACATTTAGATATTGATTCCCATACAGTTAAATAAAGTGTACTTATTGAATTACTATATTTAACTCTCAAGTACAAAATCCCTTTGCAGACTTTAATAAAAGACCAAATGAGAAATGAAGTATTTGCAAATTATTTTGGTCTTGGGGATCCTTTTGAAATGCCCATGTGAGTCAGCAAATAGTGGGAGGTGGAAAAAAAGAGTGTGGTCTCCCACTCATAGCTAATTCTGGCTCTGGTAATCAGAGAAACACAAGAGGCAGCCAAGTATGGACCGGCAGCTCCAACTGGCTTGTTTTGTTATTTTGTCTTTTACTCAGTAGTCAACCTTCCTTTGGCATTCATTGGAGTGTGACCTAGCATTGGGCCCACTGTGTTCCGAGTATAATAATTCTTCATCAAAACATCAAGCCAGGAGTCTGTTTGAGAGGGATGGCCTATGACATGGCTGAAAATGATTTGGAACAGGCAAGCCCAAAATTGGGGCTTAGCCTGGGAGGGTTCTTGGCTTCACCCGGGAAAGAACTATGAAAGAAAAATAAATCTTGGGGCCCCAAAATCACTAAGCTAAAGGGAAAAGTCAAGCTGGAAACTGCTTAGGTCAAGCCTGCCTTCCATTCTATTCCAAGTTCACCCTTCTGTTCAATGAGATAAATGCATATCTGATTGCCTCCTTTGGAGAGGCTAATCAGAAACTCAAAATAATGCAACCATTTGTCTCTCTTTTTTTTTTAATTCTTATGCTTCACCTTCCAGCTAACATTTGTCTCTTATCTACCTATGACCTGGAAGCCCCTCCCCTGTTCCAGTTGCCCTGCCTTTGCTTAGAGTTGTCCCACCTTTCTGGACCAAACCAATGTTCATCTTACATATGTTGATTGATGTCTCATGTCTCCCTAAAATGTATAAAACTAAGCTGCTCTGACCAGCTTGGGCACATGTTATCAGGACCTCCTGAGGCTGTGTCACCTATTTATCGACAAAACTAACTAAGATCTCTCTTAGATATTTGGGGTTCACAGAATTCAAGGGTGAGTGGTGGTGTTAGAAAGCAAGGCTGCTCCATGGGCTGTGTGCCCAGATGAGCAGCTCAGAGGCAGTTCAGTACTCGTATCTATACCTACTTTTAATTATATGCAAATTAAAGTGCAGTTTATGCAGAAATTTTTATGATGATAGCGGTAACTTCTGGGTTGTCAGGGTTGTTGCTATGGCAATGGAAAACTGACATGGCAGACTAGTGGGTGTGTCTTATGGAAAGCTGCTTCCACTAGGATCTGTTTTGTTGTTATTGTTATTGTTGTTGTTGTTTTGTTTTGTTTTTGAGATGGAGTTTCAATCTTGTTGCTCAGGCTGGGGTGCAATGGCGCAATCTCGACTCACCACAACCCCCAGCTTCTGGGTTCAAGTGATTCTCCTACCTCAGCTTCCCAAGTAGCTGGGATTACAGGCATGTCCCACCAAGCCTGGCTAATTTTGTATTTTTAGTAGAGACAAGGTTTCTTCATGTTGGTCAGGCTGGTCTCGAACTCTTGACCTCAAGTGATCCACCTGCCTCGGCCTCCCAAAGGGCTGGGATTACAGGTGTGAGCCGCCACACCCAGCGGGACCTGTTTTAGATAGTCCTTTGCTTGGTCCAGTGTCCAAGCCCTGCCTCCAGAGTCAAGTTCGCCTCCTGCCTCACTCCCCACTCAGAGATTAGATACTCCTTAATCTTAAAGGGGCTGCAGAAGGGTGGAGGTCCATCTTCTGTAACTGCTTCCTACTGAGTTTATGGGCAGTAGGCCCTGCCTAGCACCGGAGGAGTAAAAATCTCTGGATACCTGACCTTAGGGGCCCAAAGGCAGGATGCTTTCACTCTCCAGATCTGCAGACCAGATGGGTTGGAACTAGCTAGTCCTCAATTTGGTCCAGTGTCCAAGCCTTGCCTTCGGAGTTGAGTCCTACCTCCTCCCTCAAAAAGAAGGCACAAATCTCATTAGCTATGAAGGAAGCAAGAAGCGTCTGCAGATAAAGGGAATGGAAGTAGACCACAGCTTTCCAGTCAAAGCCGCGTCACTTCATCGCCTGTGTTGGTCCTACCTCTGGGAATTGTTTCTGACAGCAAAGCACAGGCTAGAGTGAGTAGCACATGCTGGGTGAGGGTTGCCACTTTGGGTTCAGTGCCAGGAATTACTCTCTTTCTATATATATAGAAAGAGAGAGAGAGACAGAGTCTCACTCTGTTGCCAGACGACTGGAGTGCAGTGGCGCGATCTCAGCTCACTGCAACTTCCGACTCCCTGGTTCAAGCAATTCTCCTGCCTCAGCCTCCGGAGTAGCTGGGATTACAGCCATGTGCCACCATGCCCAACTAATTTTTGTATTTTTAGTAGAGGCAGGGTTTTACCATGTTGGCCAGGATGGTCTCGATCTCCTGACCTCATGATCCACCCACCTCGGCCTCCCAAAGTGCTGGGCTTACAGGCGTGAGCCACCGTGCCTGGCCCTATATATATATATATTTTTTTTTTTAATAGCTATCCATATCTTTTAAGGTCCAGAATTGACCAAAGGAGCAGAATTTTAAAATTTTTCCATTTTAAATTACACTAGGAGGAATTTTGGTTAGATTTGACCAAGACTCTAGTTTATAATAAGTTGCTTTTAAGGAAAAAAAAAAATGAAAAGCCAGCCACTGATAAAGGCTGTTCCTTGGAAGAAGACATAATATACTAATTCCATTTCTTCAAACTAAAATCAGTAAGACCAATGGGAAAATACAGGGAGACAGGTTTCAATTCAATACAAGGAAGAACTTTTTAACACTTTTATCTGCATAAAACATGTCACTCCCTGAAGATGCATGACAATGGAAATAGTTAAGCTTGGATGACTTCTTTTTGGTTTTGTTTGTTTGAGACAGCGGTTCACTCTGTCACCCAGGCTGGAGTACAGTGGCATGATCATGGTTTGTTGCAACCTCGACCTCCCTGGGCTCAGATGATCACCCCACCTCAGCCTCCTGAGTAGCTGGGACCACAAGCACGTACTACCATGCTGGCTAATTTTTGTAATTTCTGTAGAGACAAGGTTTCACCATGTTGCCAGGCTGGTCTCGAACTCCTGAGTTCAAGTAATTTGCCCACCTCAGCCTCTCAAAGTGCTGGGATTACAGGCATGAGCCACCATACCCTGCAAGATTGGATGTCTTCTTACTAGGGAAACAGACTATCAGTGATTTCCAACCGTAGTATGTCTGAAGATCCTTAGCATAAAGAATTTTGGGCCGGGGGCAGTTGCTCACTCCTGTAATCCCAGAACTTTGGGAGGCTGAGGTGGGCAGATCATGACGTCAGAAGTTCAAGACCAGCCTAGCCAAGATGGTGAAGCCCCATCTCTACTAAAAATACAAAAATTAGCTGGGTGTGGTGGCAGGTGCCTGTAATCACAGCTACTCGGGAGGCTGAGGCAGGAGAATTGCTTGAACTGGAGGGCGGAGGTTGCAGTGAGCCAAGATCACGCCACTGCACTCCAGCCTGGGTGACAGTGAGACTCTGTTTCAAACAAAAAGAAAAAAAAAAAAAAAAGAATTTTGAGGCTTCCACCCCCCAGGGTAGTATTTGCACTCTTAGAATCTATTTAGAACCAGTACACCACAATAACTGTACACTTAAAAATGATTAAAACAGTAAGTTTTATGTTATATTTTACCACAATAAAAAACACGATGACAGCCAGGTATGGTGGCTCATACCTGTAATCCCAGCACTTTGGGAGGCTGAGGCGGGTGGATCACCTGAGGTCAGGAGTTTGAGACCAGCCTGACTAATATGGTAAAACCCTGTCTCTACTAAAAATACAAAAACTAGCCTGGCTGTGGTGGCACGCCTTTAGTCCCAGCTACTCAGGAGGCTGAGGTGGGAGAATCACTTGAACCCGGGAGGCAGAGATTGCAGTGAGCCGAGATAGTACCACTGCACTCCAGCCTGGGTGACAGAGAGAGATCCTGTCTCAAATAAATAAACAAACAAATAAAATATGAATTTAGTGATGTTTTTAAATAAATTTGTATTTTATTATAATAGCATTTGCAGATAGGAAAATCATGTTTATTATTCTTTTGATGCATTTACTGACTTATGGAATGCCTAATATGTAGCAGGCACTGAGATGGCACTGAAGACACAAAGGTAAAACCAATGTGGCGCCTGACCTCACAGAGCACAGATATATGCAAGACTTGCTATTAAGTGAGTCTACGGACAGTGCTCATAGGTGATTGAAGCACCATGTCTCTGATTCCTCAGAATTAGCAATCACTTCCTTCTTTAACCATCAAACTTCTGCTGAATACATTATAAACAAAAACGCAGGTCAGGAATAATACTTGGTTACCAGTTACGGGAAAACCCAAAATGCCCTTGACAATAAAAGTAATTGATACATGTTGATTTGTCACTCTAGGTTGCGACTTTTATGTCTATTGTTCAAAAAGAAAAAAGAAAATCAGGCTTTTCAAAGTTCTTAGGATGGAAGTTTTAGGGATCTCTAAAGCAAGACTATGAACTAATCATTTAAAATAAAGAGGCTTTGCTTTAATATCACACTCAATTTTGCCTTGTAAAAGAACAGTCAGATAGTTAACAATTTACCTGATACACTGGGTGCCTGCCAAGGTACTTGCCAGTTTTATTCTAAAATACGTCCTGCCAGGGGGACAAATGAGATTCTTCCATTTTGCATCTGTGTTTCATACCTGTGCTCTTAGCAAAGGAGTAGGGGGCGGGTGGAGAAGGAGGATCTTTTACATTCAGCTGTATGTACTATTTGACATCAGGAGAGCTCATGAATATTCACTCTTTTTTCCACTCGGCCCCCCAACTAGCAGGTTGCAATTATTTCCTACATGGAGCGCTGCAGGGGGTGGGGCAAGTAGAGACATTACCGGGCATTTGCATTTAAAGAATTAATAAAAATTCCTCATCTGCCTGAAAGCCCCATGAAGTTTATAACCTTGACACTTTGCAGCCCCCTGCACTAGTTTCTCTCCTGGCATGGCCCAATGAAGCACCATAAATCTGTATTTTAAAGTATGTAATTAGTAATGTGCTACCGGACCACATACTGGAGCTATGCAGTTCCCTTGACCACAGAACTTCACAAAAGAGAAATAAACAATACGAAACAATAAAAGGCATTTCCTGGGTGCCACGAACCTTGAGGTCACCCATATTAATGGCAGCTATTCCATGTGAACATTTCTTACTTTAAGCAAACAATCTGTTGAGGACAAAAAGGTCAAAACAGCCTTTCTTTGGGTTGGCATAAAAGAACTGTTTAATTATTCTTGCCTAGAAATGGACATTACTGGGACTTCCGGGTGATTATTTTCAGGGTTTAGTTTGCACACCTACCTGAGGATGCTCTGAGACCCATCCTTACAGCAGTACCTGAGCCCAGTCAACCTTTAGGATTCTGCACCCTTCTAGCAACACAGAAAGAGGAGATTGGGGCTGTTACCGAGACCTCTAGACTCCTGAGAATGAGTCCTGCTGGAGGAAGGTGGGAGGCTCCACCATCAACACCCCGCAGGTGCAGGGAGGAGGTGGGAGCACTGGAAAAAGAGTACCCATGGAAAATTCAAGAATATTTCCTAGGCCAGGCTCACATCTGTAACCCCAGCACTTTAGGAGGCCAAGGTGGGTAGATCACCTGAGGTCAGGAGTTCGAGACCAGCCTATCCAACATGGTGAAATCCTGTCTTTACTAAAAATGCAAAAATCAGCCAGGCGTGGTAGCGGGGGCCTGTAATCGCAACTATTCGGGAGTCTGAGGCAGGAGAATCGCTTGAACCTGAGAGGCAGAGGTTGCAGTGAGCCGAGACTGGGCCAGTACACTTCAGCCTGAGCAACAGAGCGAGACTCCATCTCAAAAAAAAAAAAAAAAAAAAAAAATTTGCTGAGCTCAAGGAGAGAGAAGGAACCTGGCCCTGGGCTTGCCACTGAAGAACACCAATTAGGGCTCCACAGGTCTGACTCTCTTGGATAACCTTAAAAAAGGAATTTCTTGGAATGTAAATGGAATCCCAAACTAGTGAGGCCACTCAGGGATTTGGTAGAGACTCAAGCACCCTCTAGAGGTGATGCTTTGGTGTCTGGTCATCCAGTTGAGGAGGGCTAGGCAGTATAGAGTAGGGGGTGGGGTGGGGTAGTTACCAAACACACAAACAGGAGGAGGTCCCCAAGACACAGCACCACTGGGAGCTGCCAAGCCCCGGTTAAGAAGAGCAGTTCCCAAGAGCAGCTGTGTGTTCTCTTCCTGGTTGTCACGCTGAAGGGAAACTGAAATTAGTCTTTGCTATCTACTTAACATCTGGGGATAGAGTGGGGAAGAAGAGCAGTCTTGCTTTGATTTTTGGAGACAGGGTCTCACTCTGTCACCCAGGCTAGAGTGCAGTGGCACAATCACAACTCACTGACCACAGTGACTATATCTGTTGGTCCTAATAGCATTGCCTCTCCCTGCCTGGCCTCATCCCTGGACATCTCATCTTTCTGATAAACTCTGACTCACAAGATTCCAATTATCCTCCTGATGTCTGCTTTAACTTGGGAGGACAGATTTATTTCAGCTGTTTGATTTTAGTTGGAAGAAAATAGTTTCCAGGCTGGGCACGGTGGCTCACTCCTGCAATCCCAGCACTTTGGGAGGTCGAGGTGGGTGGATCACCTAAGGTCAGGAGTTTGAGACCAGCCTGGCCAACATTGTAAAATGCTGTCTCTACTAAAAGTACAAAAATTAGCCAAGTGTGGTGGTGGGTGCCTGTAATCCCAGCTACTTGGGAGGCTGAGGCAGGAGAATCGCTTGAACCTGGGAGGTGGAGATTGCAGTGAGCCGAGACCATGCTACTGAACTTCAGCTGGGAGACAGAGCGAGACTCCATCTCAAAAAAAAAAAAAAAAAAAAGAAAAGAAAAAGAAAGAAAAAGAAAATGGTTTCCAAAGGATTTTTACCACCAGGAAAATTATCCTAGGTAACAATAGACAACTTTCTCAGTGGGCTGGTTCTTTATCCCTTTTAAAGAAAACTCTCCTTTCTCCCACAGTCTAGCACAAGCACAAAATAGCTTTTAGAGGTTCTGGCTAGGCTCAATGAAGAACAGCTTGTAATTATTTCTTGCCTGCTACCAGTGGATTACTCCCAAGATACTACCCCTTCTAAACTAAGAATTTTTAATAATTATATTCACACAGCTGCATTTATGGACCTGTGTGTGTATCATAAATGACAAAGGAGGAATGCAGCCATGCAATCTGTTCCCAGGGTCATGGCTTAATGACTAACACACCTGAGAATGCTTTATCAAATGTTTGCATAAGCCATTGTGTTTTCACGTATCAGGAGATTTTCACTATGCCAGCTGATTAGCATTCATTAAACTGAGTAAAGTATCTACTCTGCTTCTCAGACCTACGCTAACCAGCCTCAATTCTCGTCATTTACTTAATTCCTTCTCGCCTGATTTGGTATTAATTCCCAGTATCTCTCTCATCAGCCTACCACTTTTCTAAGGTCTTTGTCTCTACTTCCGCCCTCCAGACACCTGCCCAAATGGCAAGAGTGAGAACATCAAGCCTACAGCTGTAGGTGGATTGCTATGAAGGCAACAATGGGGCATTCATTTAAAGGGGACCCTAAACCATTTCATTCCACAGATATATTTGCAATATTCACAAAATTGGCTTGGCGCGGTGGCTCACGCCTGTAATCCTAGCACTTTAGGAGGCTGAGGCGGGTGGATCACTTGAGGTCAGAAGTTTGAGACCAGCCTGACCAACATGGTGAAACCCCATCTCTACTAAAAATGCAAAATTAGCTGGGCGTGGTGGTGCATGCCTGTAATCCCAGCTACTCAGGAGGCTGAGACAGGAGAATCGCTTGAACCCGGGAGGCGGAGGTTGCAGTGAGCCAAGATTACACCATTGCACTCCAGCCTGGGCAACAAGGGCAAAACTCTGTCTCAAAAAGAAAAAAGACTTCACAAAATTACATACACACAACCACTGATAAAGCTTCATTTATTGGACAAGCCAAAACTATCTTTCACATTGTTTTAAAAAGACGACGTTTTGTCAGGAAATTTCTTTCATGTAAAAGCTAAAAGAAACTGTAGACTTGAAAATAACAATTTTGGGGACTGGGCATGGTGGTTCACGCCTACAATCCCAGCACTTTGGGAGGATCACTTGAGCTCAGGAGTTGGAGACCAGCCTGATCAATATGGTGAAACCCCGTCTCTACATAAAATACAAAAATTAGCTGGGGCGTGGTGGCACATGCCTGCAGTCCCAGCTACTTGAGGGACTGAAGTGAGAGAGTCCCTTGAGCCCAGGAGGCAGAGGTTGCAGTGAACCAAGATAGCGCCTGGGCAACAGGGGAAGACCCTGTCTCAAAAAAAGAAAAAACAAAAAAGGAAGAAAGAAAGAAAAAATAATTTTTAAATTTCACCAGTTAAAATTGAAGTAACTGTAACTCTGGGCCCTGTAATCTTAGCTTTAGAGGTTTATCCTAAGGAAATAATCAAGATGCATTCAAAGATTTATGTTCAATAGTGTTCTGCTGAACGTTTCTATAAAAAGTTGAACCCAATCTGAATATCCAACAATAGAAATTTTCTTTAATAAACTGTGGTATGTTCACTTGATTAAGCTTCAAAATCATGTAAGCAAATAATATTTAAAGAAATAATAAAATGGGCCAGGCGCAGTGGCTCATGCCTGTAATCCCAGCACTTTGGAAGGCTGAGGTCAGGAGATCGAGACCATCCTGGCTAACTCAGTGAAACCCTGTCTCTACTAAAATAAAAAATTAGCTAGGTATGGTGGTATGTGCCTGTAGTCCCAGCTACATGGGAAGCTGAGGCAGGAGAATCACTTGAACCCATGAGGCGGAGGTTGCGGTGAGCCAAGATTGCACCACTGTACTCCGAGTGACGGAGTGAGACACTGTCTCAAAAAAAAAAAAAAAAAAAATGTATAAAATATCAACATATGGTGGGAGGAAAAGCAGATAGTAAAACACATGAGTTTATACTGATTTTTTGATATCAAAATGTCCTAATAATCAGAAATAATTATCTGATGCAATTTCAGGGTTTGTTTTCAAATTTTCTGTAATAAGCATTATTTTAAATACATACATATACACACATATATTTTGATTTTAAAAGGGTGAAAAAAATGGTAGGTGTAGTTGTTAAAATACTGAAAAATGATTTCATCATGAAAGTACACTTTACTTCCTAAATCAATCTGAAATCACTATCAATGTTGTTTCCACATTTTTAAATTTTGACTCCTCAGTGCCTACAAATTATTTATTATTCATAGCACTGACTTAGCTATCACAAAATGTTTAAGCCATGTTATTTGCATAAACACATGCATAATATCCTTCTGTTGTTTTTATCCCATCTGCTTTTCTTATTGCTTTAGGAACATGAGAATAAAAAAAAGGCACTATGACAGTCAGTACTAAGCAAATGATAATATGCATGCTAAGTGGCCTACTTATAATGTTTCTTTTGTAGGAAAAGATACATTTTGTGACACTTATTCATAACCAGTAAATGACCGTTGCGATGTACTGATACAACACATAGTTCCCAAGATCCTATTTTATCTGTGTTTATATTAACTGATGTCACCTTATATATTTTTTCTTTTTTTTTTTTTTTTTTTTGAGATGTTGTTTTGCTCTTGTTGCCCAGACTGGAGTGCAATAGTGCTATCTTGGCTCACGGCAACTTTCGCCCCCCTCCTGCCTCAGCCTCCCAAGTAGCTGGGATTACAGGTGTGCACCACCATGCCCAGCTAATTTTGTATTTTTAGTAGAGATGGGGTTTCACCATGTTGGTCAGGCTGGTCTCGAACTGCTGACCTCAAGTGATTGGCCTCAAACTCCCAAAGTGCTGGGATTACAGGCAAGAGCCACCGTGCCCAGCCTTATATAATTCTTTAGGCTATAAATTACTAACTCTAAAAATGATCAAAAGAAGAGTTAGAGCTTTTTTTTTTTTTTGAGACAGAGTCTCACTCTGTCACCCAGGCTAGAGTACACTGCAAACTCCGCCTCCTGGGTTCAAGCGATTCTCTTGCCTCAGCCTCCTGAGTAGCTGGGATTACAGGCATGCACCACCATGCCCAGCTAATTTTGTATCTTTAGTAGAGATGGGGTTTTGCCATGTTGGTCAGGATGGCCTCCATCTCTTGACCTCATGATCTGCCTGCCTCAGCCTCCCAAAGTGCTGGGATTAGAGGCGTGAGCCACCGCACCTGGCCTGAGTTAGAGCTTTTTATACATAACTCCTCAAAATTCTTAGTTTTTTAGAAACAGCAAAAGAGGAACAGAAATTTTCAAACAGATAGTTGAAAGCATTGACTGTGGGAGTCCTTTTTTGGTTGTCTGAGACAGAGTCTTGCTCTGTCACCCAGTCTGGAGCGCAGACGATCTCACAAATGCAACCTCTGCCTCCGGATTCAAGTGATCCTCCTGTCTCAGTCTCCTGAGTAGCTGGGATTACAGGCCCGCACCACCAAGTCCAGCTAAGTTTTGTATTTTTCTGTAGAGACGAGGGTTTCACTATGTCGGCCATGCTGATCTCAAACTCCTGACCTCAAGCGATCCACCCTCCTCAGCTTCCAAAAGAGTTGGGATTATAGGCATGAGCCACTGTGCCCAGCCGACTGTGGGAATTCTTAATAGCCCATCTCTTCATGGGAGTTTTGCCTTTAAAAACACAGATAAATCACAGAAGAAAAGCACCATCCATCTAATTATTCCAAAGGGGGTGGGGCAGAGGAAGGAAAGGGAAAGCTTTTTACATGGCAGTTTGGCTTTGAGCCTTCATGTGTTTTTCGTCTGAAAAGGATCCCACTGTTGTTGGGACATAAAAACAGGACTAGTTTGAACACACCCAGGAAACAGCATTCCTCTGACAAGGTATTTAAAAGATTAGTGCCAGATATTGAAAGGTGGGTGTGAAGGTGAGGTTTGATCTCAGTTGGTTTAGCGTGGGTCTTTAAATTAAGCCATCAAACAATAATATTTTTCTCCAGTCATCCAAGCAACACAGGACCAAAAGGGTAGGGAAGCTTAAAAGAGCTACTCACAAGAACAAAATAAGAGCTGTGAGTCAACTATGTACACATTGCAAATGTATTTCATCCACATTAACGAAATACTACACCCACCTAGTGGAAAAGCCTGCCAACCTTGAGTCTGTGAGCCTGTTAGAAGTAGTAGTTAAAGGAGCTGGCCAGACGTGGTGGCTCACACCTGTAATCCCAGCACTTCAGGAGGATGAGGCGGGTGGATAACAAGGTCAGGAGTTCAAGACCAGCCTCATGGTGAAACCCTGTCTCTACTAAAAATACAAAAATTAACCAGGCGTGTGGCGAGTGCCTGTAATCCCAGCTACTCGGAAGCTGAGGCAGGAGAATTGCTTGCAGTGAGCCAGGATTTTGAATTATACTCCAGCCTGGGCAACAGAGCAAGACACCAACTCAAACAAAAAAAAGAAAGAAAAAGGAAAAAAAAGAGCCAAATAAGTTGACTATGTGCTTTAAAATGTCCCAAAGTGCACTGTTCTCCCAGGTGAAGAGGGAGCACCTGAATTTTGGACTAGCCCGTCTCATAAAGCCACTGTATAAACTCCTAACTTGGAATCTTATTATACCAATGCTATCATAACTGGAAAGGGTTTCCCAGATAAAATGCAAACATGGTTCAAGGTTGAAGCCTTATTAGCATTTTCAAAGAGCTGTGAAAAGCCTCTATTCTCTCTCCCCTGCCAAGTAAATTTTGTTTTGCTGAGCTTTGGCACAGTTCCCCTGTTGTCATGGGGGGCATTATTGTCACAGCTGTCTCAGGGGGCGCTGCCTTGAATACATTTTGAAAATAACACACGAATAAGCAACATGACGTTGGCTATACCAAAAGAGCCTTTATAAGACAACCACACCTGCTACTGCAAAACCCCAAACTGGCAGTATAAACATCACTTTGTGCTTCTTTAAAGTTATAGAACCAAAAGATAACATTAGGTAAATGAATAATTAAGTAAATAAATAATTAAACAAAGTAAACACAGATGACTTCACTAAAAGGACTAAGGAAAACAGAGAAGATACTTGGAAGATGTATTTTTTTTTTTTTTTTTTTGAGACAGAGTCTCGCTCTGTCGCCAGGTGCCAGGTTGGAGTGCAGTGGCATGATCTCGGCTCACTGCAACCTCCGCCTCCCGGGTTCAAGCAATTCTCCTGCCTCAGCCTCCCAAGTAGCTGGAACTACAGACACGCACCACGGAACCCAGCTAATTTTTATATTTTAGTAGAGACAGGGTTTCACTATGTTGGCCAGGATGGTCTCGATCTCTTGACCTTGTGATCTACCCGCCTCGGCCTCCCAAAGTGCTGGGATTACAGGCATGAGCCACCACACCTGGCTGGAAGATGTATTTTTAATATGAACAATTGATGTAAAGTTTCTCAAAAACAACTGTAATCCAATTCTTTCCAATTGCTTCATTTGGTAAATTTTCTTCTTCAGAATGACCAATTATTTTGTTTGATTATCTTGCTCTTTAGAAAACAGTGGACTGTCACCAATATGAAAGAATTTCACTATTCTTCTTAATTTTATATTAATTATAAATTTAAAAGGTGGTTAGGAAAATTGACAAGAGTACATGCAATGCCTTGAATGATGGGCAAAGTGTGAATATGTTATGCAACATGCTGAAATTTTCTTTACAAGTATACTGCCTTTAGGATATTTACATTTAACCAGAATTGCAGGTTGGAACCTGCAACTAATTTGCATTTAATGAAATGCAAATTTTGTTTTGTTTTGGAGACAGAGTTTCATTCTTGTTGCCCAGGCTGGAGTGCTGTGGTGAGATCTTGGTTCACTGCAACATCCGCCTCCCAGGTTCAAGCAATTCTCCTGCCTCAGCCTCCATAGTAGCTGGAATTACAGGCATGCACCACCATGCCTGGCTAATTTTGCATTTTTTAGTAGAGATGGGGTTTCTCCACGTTATTCAGGCTGGTTTCGAACTCCTTACCTCAGGTTATCCACCTGCCTCAGCTTCCCAAAGTGCTGGGATTACAGGTGTGAGCTACGGCACATGGCCGAAATGCAAGTTATTTATTACATTCTTACTAGTAAAAAGTGGCTCTGAGGTCATTTAACATCTCCTAAATGTAAAGAAGTCATTTAACCTCTTTACAATGACTTCAGGTTAAAAACAAAAGCAAAGGAATGTTATCTTTAGTTGTTACTTCCAACTGGCATCTTCAGAATCAAGGGAAACAGTACCACGTCAGTACCATGTCAGCCTAGCTACAGGATTTTGAAAAGATGACTTTCCCAATCATCACTCCTTTTTCTAGAAAAAGATTAGTGACTAAAATAAATAACACTCCCAGTGGACCGTGATCATCCATATTTAGATACTTCTCACTGGAAGATATAGTTGCATTAAGATATTGGTTTGAACACCTTAACAGAATCCAAAATAACAGTGGCTTAAATAAGAGTTAAAAACGTATTTCTAAGGCCGGGCACAGTGGCTCATGCCTGTAATCCCAGCACTTTCGGAGGCCGAGGAAGGAAGATTTTTTGAGCCTAGGAGTTCAAGACCAGCCAGGGCAACATGGTGAGACAGTGTCTCTACACAAAATTTTAAAAATAAAAAATCAGCCAGGCAAGGTGGCACATGCCTGTAGTCCCAGCTACTTGGAGGCTGAGGTGGAAGAATCACTTAAGCCCAGGAAGGCCGAGGCTACAGTGAACTGTGATCCCACCACTGCCCTCCAGCCTGGGCAACAGCATGAGATCCTGTCAAAAAAAAAAGAAAACCACCTTATTTTTCCTTCACATAAACATCTGAGCTACGAGGTGATCTGGAGTGTACGGTGGCTCTCTTTCCAGGGCATCTAGGGAACCAGAGTTCATGGATGTTATTGTCCCACCACGTCAGAGGTAAACCAACTATAGTTAGCAGCCTGGACGCCGGTTTTGGTAAATGAAATTTTGCTGGACTATGGCCACACCCATTTGTAGAAGTCTTGTCAATGGCTGCTTTGGAGCTACAAGGGCAGAATT
The DNA here is from genome assembly GCA_963573385.1 of Cacajao melanocephalus. NCBI lineage: Eukaryota > Metazoa > Chordata > Mammalia > Primates > Pitheciidae > Cacajao > Cacajao melanocephalus. Next base: position 52,564 of record CAUYLG010013376.1, read on the forward strand.
GAGTCACTGGGACACAGACCCTATGACCTGCATGGTAAAATATTTCCTATCTGGATCTAAGAAAAGGTTTGCTTGGCATGGTGGCTCACATTGTAATCCCAGCATGTTAGGAGTCTGAGGAGTTCCAGATCAGCCTGGGTGACATGACAAAACCCCACCTCTACAAAAAATAAAAAATTAGATGGGGCCAGGCACAGTGGCTCACGCCTGTAATCCCAGCACTTTGGGAGGCCAAGGCTAGTGGATTACCTGAGGTCAGGAGTTTGAGACCAGCCTGGCCAACATGGCAAAACCCCATCTCTACTAAAAATACAAAAATTAGCTTTGCATCATGGTGCGTGCCTGTAGTCCCAGCTAGTCAGTCAGGAGGCTGAGGCAGGAGAATTACTCAAACCTGGAGGTTGCAGTGAGCCAAGATCATGCCACTACACTTTAGCCTGGATGACAGAGTGAGACTCTGTCTCAAAAAAAAAAAAAAAAGTTAGGTGGGCACACTGGTACTCACCTGTAGTCCCAACTACTCAGGAGGCTGAGGTGGGTAGATCACCCGAGCCCAGGAGGTTGAGGCTTGCAGTGAGCCACAATCACGTACTGCACTCCAGCCTGAGTGACAGAGACCCTGTCTCAAAGGAAAAAACGTTTGCTAACACCTGCAAAGAAAATGTACTAAAATGAAGCTCTCAATCGTACAGTCAACTGACTCACCACCACCTCACAGTTCATGTGAAAAGGTAAAAAGGGTACCCATCGTCTCCTTCCACTTCCCATTCACCAGAACTTAGGCTCATGCCTGCATACCTACACAGAAAGCTGAAAAATGTAAGTTCTAGCTTGGTAGCCATGTGCCCAACTAAAAATTGGAGGTTCTATTACCAAAAAGAAGACTGAGAGAGCTGGGTACAATGGCTCACATCTGTAATCCCAGCACTTTGGGAGGCCGAGGCCAGCAGATCACTTGAGGCCAGGAGTTCAAGTTCAGCCTGGCCAACATGGTGAAACCCCGTCTCTACTAAAAATACAAAACTTAGGCAGGCATGATGGCACACATCTGTAGTCCCAGCTACTTGGGAGGCTGAGACATGAGAATCACTTGAACCAGGGCGGCGGAGGTTGCAGTGAGCCGAGATCACACCACTGTACTCCAGCCTAGGCAACACAGCAATATCATCTCAAAAAAAAAAAAAAAAAAGAGAGATTGAGAGGATGGATATAAGAGACCAATTAGCATGTTCTATAGACCACCTTTCGGGCCACCCAAGAATCAATGCATACCCTTCTGAGACATAAGAACACATTCATCTCCTTTCCAAGGAAACCAATCCAAAGTCCCATTCAGTTGCCCCATCCATCTAAGAGTCTAAGACCTCTCCATCAGGTATGGATGTGGCTCCTTTTGGAGCAGTGACTCATCCACTAGACATCCACTACCCATTTCTGTGACGAAGACAGGATAACCACAATTAAAACTCCAAGTCAGACCAGGAAAGAATGGGAAATATCCAGTTGTCACTAGTCCTTAGCAACTGTCAAATCCTAATGAGCAGAAGCTGTAAAGATTCCCTGCCCTGGCAGAGAGTAAGTTCCTTGGTTGACCCACCTGATCACCCCCAATTCTGTTGTCTGGGAGAATCTTTTGTGTCCATTATTCTCTATAGCAGCATCTGGGTCAGTATTGGAAACTACATCCTTCTTAGTTTATCTTATTTATTTTTATTTTTTTTGAAACAGAGTCTTGTTCTGTCACCCAGGCTGGAGTGCAGCAGTGCCATCTCAGCTCACTGCAACCTCCACCTCCTGGGTTCAAGTGATTCTCTGACCTCAGCCTCCTGAGTAGCTGGGACAACAGGCACGCGCCACCATACTGGCTAATTTTTGTATTTTTACTAGAGACGGAGTTTCACTATGTTGGCCAGGCTGGTCTCGAACCCCTGACCTCGTGATCCACCCACCTCGGCCTCTCGAAGTGCTGGGATTACAGATGTGAGCCACCGTGCCTGGCCTGAGTTTTGTATTTTTAGTAGATACAGGGCTTCACTATGTTCACCAGGCTGGTCTCAAACTCCTGACCTCAAGTGATTCACCTGCTCGCCACCCAAAGTGCTGGGATTACAGGCATGAGCCACTGTGCCTGGTGGACTTCCTCATTTTTAAAATCAGTTTGAGTTGCACATCCCATAAATTGCATCAACATCAAGCTTTTATTAAGTAACTACCACCAGGTACCGTGACTCATGCCTATAATCCCAGCACTTTGGGAAGCTGAGGTGGGCAGAATTGCTTGAGCTCGGGCATTTGAGACTAGCCTGGGCAATATGACAAAACGCTGTCTCTATAAAAAATATAAAAATTAGCCAGGTGTGGTGGTGCCAGCCTGTGGTCCCAGCTATTCCAGAGGCTGAAGTGGGAGGATGGCTTGAGCCCAGGAGGGTGAGGCTGCAGTGAGTCAAGATCACATCACTGCACTCCAGCCTGGGAAACAGAATGAGATCTTGTCTCAAAAAAATAAAAATAAAAATAAAGTAACTACTGTGTCAGGGACAATATTAGGCACAGAGAACATAAAAATGAAGAAGACAGCCAATTGGCTCAACATAGAGTTTGTATTCTAAAGACAGATATGAATGCCTAAAGAAATAATTATGATGTATGCTATAATCAAGACAGGTGTAATGTGAGCCTAAGAGAAGTATTCTTTCTGCCTGTCTGGCACACTGTTAACCATAGTAGAGTCCTCTAGGGCAGAAAGTCAAATCTCCTTCTTCTTCTCATCCCCAGTATTTGGCATAATTCCTTGCACACAGCTATTCAATAATATTTAATTAATTCGGTGTGTTTATCAAAAGGATCATTTTTACTAAGTTCTCTAATGTGCTTATTGATTTTTTTGGAGGGTAAAATTGAGTCCAAATGCAATGCACAATTTCATTAATCGTTCCACCAAGTCTGCCAGAAGTCTCCAGCCCTATCCAGTCTATATGTGTGTATGTATTTGGTATACCTCCAAAACACGTTTAAGATACCTTAAAATATAAAATACAGATACAATTTCAACTGAAAATCAGTAATCAAAGTGAAAAGACAAAATTCAAGTAAAAAGAGAAAAGGGAAGAAATAGGAAGAAGGAGGAGACATTCCAAAACATCCTGGAAAATCTTAAAACGAATGATGCCAGTTTGCTTTGTAAGGATAAAAATGCTTAATTACAAAGCTGGGAGTTCGAGGCAAATTAAAAACAAAATTACTGATCATCTGTGCTTACAAGTGTTCTTTTCACTGCTCCCAACACTCCCAACAGAAAACAGCTTATGCCCGGTGGATTCATCCATGATATCATCAGTACATCTTGAAATCAACAGGCATTCATAAGGAGATATATATAGGCCACAGCTCCTTAATTCCAGTTATTTCCTTGGGTCCTATATTCCTAATATTTGGGGACAGAGTGAAGCAACAACTCTATTCGCTGAGCTAAAACCTCCCAGTAGAGGTCATAATACATTTTTTTTTTAAGATTTGGATGGAGAATCTTGTCAGACAAGGCTCCACCTGCCTGGATTAAGGAAACCACTCTCACTTCTGGCATTCTCACCTTCCAAAAAATTACCAAATTATATGAAAATCTGTTCTCAAGTTTCAATAACTATGATTTATATTTTCAAGAAGGAAGCTATTTTTAAGATTTCATACATTTTTCTTAAAAACTACATTGCTGTTAATTATGACTCTTGGATTGCAAATGAGACAAACACAACTTAAATGAGCTAAAGTGAAAAAGTAAATGAATGTCTTAGAAATTCAAATATAGCTGTATCCAGGGCCCAGACCAATACTGGCACTTCTCATCTTCTCTGTTTTCACTCTGCTCCTGTATGTTAGTTTTCTCTTAATATAAGGCAGACTCCGTGTGGCTGAAGATAATTACTATGTGTGGTTGCATGCCGCATCCTAATGCAGCAACTTCTGCGGAGGAATCTTCCACCATCATCCATCTATCAGTTCCGTGAAGTCTCTGATTGGCCCTGCTTGGATAAATTGCCAACACTTGAACCAATCCCGGTGTCAAGACGAAGAAGTTACCATGGATGGTCAAGCCTGGATTATGTGCTATTACTATGGTGAAATAAGTGAGGCCAGGGAATTGGAGCCCATCAGAATCACAGGAGAGGCAGTTCCAGAAAGGATGCTGGACAAAAACCACAAACAAAGGCCCACTACACAGGAAAGCACAGAGTCATGATTTCTGGGGTAAATCATTACCCCAAAAAGTGTTTAGGCAAATGTATAAAGGGCCTGTGACAATGAATGCTCTTCCAATTGGAGCAGGTTGAGGCGTGAGTTGAAGAAACAGTGGCCTTCTGCCCTAGAACTAGTAACCTTGTGCCAATGGGAATTTGTGTTGTGTGAACCTTACACTAGCCTGCCCCATAGGTCAATGCTTCTATTTTGTTGTTGCCTCAGTTAACATAGTTAGCTCCTGGATAGTCTATCATCTGTAAGAAAGGAGAGGTGGGCCCTAAAAGGCATGCAGCTCTTTTCAACAGCACTTTTTGAAATCCCGGGAAGATGGGAGTTATGGCACATGCTCCAGTGAGCCTGTTAAGATTACTCATGATGACTCTAGGCTATGTTTGGAACTCTTTCTAAACCGAATAAACAGATGGCCAGCAGTGACTAACCTTGAAAGTAGTTTGAAAAATCCTGAGAATCAATTACTTTACCACTCTCCAAGCTTAAGGGTCCTTCAAAAATGACTGGACAATATTTATTAGGAAACATGTTCCTTCTGGAATAAATTCAGCTCAAGGAGAACAGATGTGCTGTAATATTCTGAGACATGAATTCAACATGATGTGAAAAAGAATTACTGGCTTTACATCCCTATTACAGAAGTCTTGAGGCATAGTTAATTGATGATGATTGCTTCAGGAATATTCTGAGCCAAGACTCCACCAAAAAAGAAAAGTATTTTTCTCATTAACTTCCTAATAGCACATGTTATTCACAAGAAATTCACAGGAATGGGCATGCTGTATCTTGGAAAAGAAACCAATTTAGGAATATAGTTGAGCCAGAAACAGCAAAATGGGTGGGAAAGGCAAGTTTCAGAGTTTTGAATCCTAGAAACCATGCCAATAAGATTTTCTGAAGGCCAAAAAGGACAGCGAATCTGCCAGTCCAGCTGTGAGAACGCAGCTGTGAGATTTCAGAAGGAAATGATGAAGTAGAAGGCAAGCTCATAAAACGGACACATCACCAAGCTGGGAGCAGTATTAACACACCACAGGACAGAAATCAGCACCTAAAATACGGATTCAAAATGATTCTGGCAAGTTAGAGACTTGAATCTAAGGGGGGAGAAAAAGAGAATAAATTTCAACCAGCCTAGTCACAAATTGGTATCAAATAAGAATATACAGGACCAATATGGGATTGTAGGCAGAAGTTGAGCAGCAAAGGAACAACACAGACTACACTCTAAATAATAGGTTGTAAGAGGTAGAGATTACCTTGTCTGACTAATTCACTTTACAGGTGAAAAAAAGAAAGCCTTGCCCAGTGAGAGTGTTTCAGTTATTTCCTGCTATTGAACAAATCACTCCAAAAAATACTGTCTTAAATAAATGATTTGTTCACAATTCTTCAACTTGCGCAGGGCTTGGCAAGATGAGCTTGTCACTGCGCCACATGGCGGCAGCTGGGATGGCGTAACTATGACTAGACAATCTACTTCCAAGATGGCCTCATTCATAGACAGGCCAGTGGGTGCTAGCTGTCGGTTGGAAGATCGGCTGAGGCTGTTGGCCAGGGACTTTGTTCTCCACCACATGGCTTCTCCATGTGGCTAGGTTGGGCTCATGGAGAGGCCATGTGGAGGCCAACTGCTCACAGCATGGCGGTCTTAGGATGGATATATTACATGGCAGCTGGCCCCAAGAAAGCTGCTAGGTCTTCTTAAGGCTTAAGCCTTCCTCTGTGTTCTATTGGTTAAAGCAGGTCTCACAGCCAGCCCAGATTCAAGAGAAGACTACAGAGGGGTATGAATATCAGGAGATGTGGTTCAATCTGCTGCAGAGGGTATATGACTTGTGCAAAGTTAATTATATGCTACTGTCAATTACAGGAAAATTTCGTGACAAAAATTTTTTTCTATGGGAAAAAAAAGTCGGCAGAAATAGTAAAAATAATCCTGTTATGAGGAATATGATCAAATCCCAGCTTCACAACGTAAACGAAACCTGGAAATCTTGGAGCTAAGGTAGAAGAGAGCAATAATTATGACTGAAAGATAGGAAAAGAAAACAGGAAATTTTTAATTTTTTTTTTTTTTTTTTTGGCGACAGAGCAAGACTCTGTCATACAGGCTGGAGGGCAGTAGTATAATCTTGGCTCACTGCAACCTCTGCCTCCCTGGTTCAAGTGATCCTTCCGCCTCAGCCTCCTGAGTAGCTGGGACTACAGCCCCACGCTACCTTGATCAGCTAATTTTTGGTATTTTTAGTAGAGATGGGGTCTCATGATGGGCTGGTCTCAAACTCCTGAGCTCAGGCAATCTGCCCACCTTGGCCTCACAAAGTACTAGGATTACAGGCATGAGCCACTGCATCCGGCTGAAAAATTTTTTAAAAATAAAATTGTATAGCCTGGCATGGTGGTGCATGCCTATAGTCCCAGCTACTTAGGAGGCTGAGGTGGGAGGATCACTTGATCCTGGGAGTTGGAGGCTGCAGCAAGCTGAGATCATGCCACTGCACTCCAGCCTGGGCAACAGAGCAAGGCCCTGTCCCCCTCTTCAAAAAAAAAAAAAAAAAGAGAAGAAATAATAAAATAAAATTGTATAGCCTGGAGAGTGACTTAATAATTAAGCAAATTAATAATTAAGTCACTGAAAGTAACTTAATAATGATCCTCAAAGCCTCTAGATGAACATTCACCACCAATCCCTATTCTCCAAAAACAGAAAAGGAGGATGCCTACTGAAATTGATTATATAAGATTTAGGTTGAAAGAATTTCCTGGAAAAAAGGATGGATCAAAATTGAGGAGAATATAAAACATTCTTTCTAAAACTCCTTCAGAGGCTGGGTGTGGTCACACCTGTAATACCAGCATTTTGGGAGGCTGAAAGCAGGTGGATCACTTGAGGCCAGGAGTTCGAGACTAGCCTGGCCAACATGGTGAAACCCTGTCTCTACTAAAAATACAAAAATTCGCTGGGCATGGTGGTGGGCCTATAATCTTAGCTACTCGGGAGGCTGAGGCAGGAGAACTGCTGGAACCTGGGAGGTAGAGGTTGCAGTGAGCCAAGATTGTGCCATTGCCCTCCAGCCCAGGCTGACAAGGGTGAGACTTGGTTTAAAAAAAAAAAAAAAAAAAAAAGGGACTTATTTATCTGGGAAGATTGTAAGATAATCCCATAATAGTAAGGGATTATGAGCGTTTGGGCTCTAGGGTTGGACTGGCTGCAAGTTTCTTAACCCTGAACCCTGAGTTATTTTTTATCTGTAAAATGGGGATAAAAATAATATCTATCTTGTAAAATTGTTACAAAATTAAGCCCTTTGTATGCCAGTGTCTATTGGACTCATTTTGATTAAAAAAAAGTTTTTGAGGCCAGGTGCAGTGGCTCATGCCTATAATCTCAGCAGTTTGGGAGGCCAAGGTGGGCAGATCACTTGAGGTCAGGAGTTCAAGACCAGCCTGGCCAACACAGTGAAACCTTGTCTCCACTAAAAATACAAAAATTAGCCAGGTGTGGTGGCGTGTGACTGTAGTCCCAGCTACTCAGGAGGCTGAGGCAGGAGAATCACTCAAATCAGGAAGGTAGAGGTTGCAGTGAGCCAAGGTGGCACCACTGCACTTCAGCTTGGATGACACAGCGATACTCCATCTCAAAAAATCAAAAATAAATTTCTTTTTTGAACTGTTCGATTTGTAAGGATTGACTTTTTCATAAAGATCTTCCTCTTTATGAAAGAGGATTTTGCTCTATGAAAGAGAAATTTTGCTCTTTGTTTTTGAATTTAATTTTCTCACATGATTTTATTTTTAATGTTTGTGGGTACATAGTAGCTGTATATCCTTATGAAGTACCTGAGGTATTTTGATACAGGCATGCAATGCATGACTGTCACATCAAGGTAAATGGGCTGTCTATCACCCCAAGCATTTATCCTTTGTGTTACAAACAATCCAATTATACTTTTTGTGTTTGTTTTGTTTTAGTTTGGTTTTGGTTTTTTGAGACAGAGTTTCACTCTTGTCGCCCAGGCTGGAGTGCAATGGTGCCATCTCAGCTTACCATAATCTCCACCTCCTAGGTTCAAGCAATTCTCCTGCCTCAGCCTCCCAAGTAGCTGGGATTACAGGCATGTGCCATCAGGCCCTGCTAATTTTGTATTTTTAGTAGAGATGGGGTTTCTCCACGATAGTCAGGCTGGTCAGTTCCTGACCTCAGATGATCCGCCTGCCTCGGCCTCCCAAAGTGCTGGAATTACGGGGCTGAGTCACTGCACCCAGCCTCTTGTTATTTTTAAATGCACAATTGCCTTATTTTTGACTTTGTTTTTAATAGGCCAAAATATATTCTATTTTGAAATTGCCATATGGGTCAATTGGACCCTTATAAAAACTAAGATAAATTATGAGATGTTAGTGATCTTGTTTTTCTCACATTTTGAAATGTTTTGCTGTTTCATTATCCTAGGAATTCATTTACCATTTCTGATCAGTTTTTCTCAACTATGATTTTTTTTTAAAACTAAAATAATAAGAAAATGGAAGAATTGTGGAATTGCTTAGAAGGATGATACAATAGGGAAATAAATTATCACTAGTACATCAATTTCTAATTGTACTAACCAAAGTATTAAATCGTCTTTCAAGGAGGTATAAAAGATAAATGAAAAATTATCTGCATTTTTTTTCATCTTTTGGTAAACATAGTTGAGAGAAGTTCTGGAGATGGGAGAAATCAGAAAAAGGGAAGCAGCAGCTCATGTGGTACACAAATATGACGACGACAGAAAAACGGTGAATAAATAACTAAGGTTTAGGAAACATTCCCCTTAATAATCTTGAAATCCCTCAGCTAAATTAAATGCACAAAAAAGGCTTATAATTTATTATTCTCCCAACCCTGGCTGTGCTGGGCTCACAGTATGTTTTTAAGACTTGATCAAACATTTGAAAGAAATGTATTCAAATCAGTCCTTAATATCAATAAAGTGGACCAGAAAGAGGCATGAATCTGGCAGTCCAATTAACCTGGGTTCTCATTCCTGCTCTACACTTACTAGAGGTTTGACCTTAAGCAACTTCCCCCTCTGAGCCTCAGTTTTATCATTTGTAATAAAACCCAATAATATTATTAGCCTTGGCCGGGTACAGTGGCTCACACCTATAATCTTAGCACTTTGGGAGGCCGAGCTGGGCAGATCATCTGAGGTCAGGAGTTCGAGACCAGCCTGGCCAATGTGGTGAAACCCCATCTCTACTAAAAATACAAAAATTACCTGGGCCTGGTGGCTGGCACCTGTAATCCCAGCTACTCAAGACGCTGAGGCATGAGAATGGCTTAAACCCAGGAGATAGAGGTTGCAGTGAGAACGGCTTAAACCCAGGAGACAGAGGTTGCAGTGAGCCACGATGGCACCACTGCACTCTAGCCTGGGCAACAGAGTGAGACTCTGTCTCAAAAAAAATAAAATAAAATCATCAGCCTCATAAGACTGAGAAGATACTTAAATGACATAATGTGGTTTAAATACTTAGTACAGAGCTTAATAAGTGCTAACCTCTATTATTCATATTAATATCATTTTTTCTAGTTAACAGATATTTTTCATCAGCATAGCATTCAAATATGAAACCAAATGTCAATAGCATTAACAAAATAGTCTCACATGATTAGTCTTCCTAGAGCAGAAGCTAAGTTTTTTATTTAATGTTATGACTTTTGATGGTGTTACATTTGTCAGGGGGATGAATTATAAACCTCGGCCTGGCTTTTCCCTTAATAAACCGGGAAGGAGAGTTCCTTAGGAATCATTGAATGACACTGAATTCGATCTCATAAAAGCAAAAGTGAAGAATAAAATTTTCTTTATCATGTGTAAAGGGATTAGCACTCATACCACAGAAAAACAACCCCAAATTTAAAACTTTCTCAGGATCAACTCGATAAAATGTATGTACAACAGAAATGTAGTAATATTCTTTTCACCTAGTATCAGATCCGTTTCCCAAGCTTTGTTTTTATTAAGCAGCATGCTTAATAAAAACAAAGCTTGGGAAACAATACCAGGTCTTTTCAAGACATCTGCTAAATGAGAATAACAATATTAATAATTATAATGATAGCTAGCATTTAATAAACCATAAGTATTTCACATTTTCTCATCGAATTATCATACTGATACATATTACATATATTTTGAAGAGAAAAAAAAGACACATAACGGTTTTAAAGTCTGAGAAACTGATCTCAGAAATAAGAAGGGTGCATGAGGTTGGGATAACCATTCAGATGCGTCTTCAATGAAGGAATAGTTGCCCCAGCTGCTAGTTCTGTTGGCAGATAGTGCTACCCTGTGTTAGCAACTTGATTAGCCTTCAGCTGTCACATATTCACTTCCCAGATTGCCTCAGAAGCAGAGAGCAACCTTGCCCAAAGTCACACCCTTTCCAAGGTGGCCCATATCCAATGACTGGATGATGAAGGAATAGAAAGACTTGGCCATCTAAGGCCAACTTAGGACAACCCCAAAGAGCCATGCTAGCCTCAGCGCTTCTTGAGGGATTGGCTGAGACTGTGGTTGGTGTGCATCACAGCTGGATTTATCCCTCCGCCTCTTTCTCCCTGACCCCTTCCACAAGTTAGGATCCCAAGGGTAATCCTTAATAAACATCCTGCATGTTAAGTTCTGAGTCTATGGCTGGGGAGCCCAATCTGCAACAACGTAAGTACACTACCAATAAAAGATTATCTGTACTCACACAAAATACATCACATTGCACCGAGCGCAGTGGCTCACGCCTGTAATCCCAGCACTTTGGGAGGCTGAGGCAGACAGATCACCTGAGGTCAGGAGTTCAAGACCAGCCTGGCCAACACGGTGAAACCCCATCTCTACATAAGTACAAAAATTAGCTGGACATTATGGCACGTGCTGGTAATCCCAGCTACTCGGGAGGTTGAAGTGGGAGAATCACTTGAACCCAGAGGCGGAGGTTGCAGTGAGCTGAGATCACACCACGGCACTCCAGCCTGGGCAACAGAGCAAGACTCCATCTCAAAAGAAAAACAAAAAAAATACATCACATTGTTAATAATTTATGTTACTAAATTTAGTCATCATGAAATACTGAGTCTCAAACAAGCTACATTATTCTTATTCTCCACACTTCTGCAGCCTGCAGATTGGAGGAAAGATGGCCATGGAATATCTGTGATTTTGATGCATAGAGTAGTGCTAATTCCAGCATACAGTTGTAGGTGAATATTGAGAAACAAAATTTGTCAGCCTAAAGGTGATAACTGATATTCTTAATCAAGATACAATCGAAATATAGAAAAGTAGTATCTTCCCCTGGAATAAAGGACAAATGCAAGAATGCGCTATGGGGGGTGGGGAGATTTTAATTAGAGAAATTGTACAAATAAAAAGGGAGGGCAGGTGCAGTGGCCCATGCCTATACTCTCAGCACTTTGGGAGGCTGAGGCAGGTGGATCACTTGAGCCCAGGAATTTGAGACCAGCCTGGTCAACATGGTGAAACCCCACCTCTACAAAAAATACAAAAAATTAGCCTGGCATGGTGGCACATGCCTGTAGTCCCAGCTACTCAGGAGGCTGAGGTGGGAAAATCACTTGAACCCGGGAGGTTGAGGCTGTCATAAGCCAAGCTAAGATCGCACCACTGCACTCCAGCCCAGAGGACAGAGTGAGACCCTGTATCAATTAAAAAAAAAAAAAAAAAAAAAAGTAAAGATATGACCCTTTCTTTACCTCAACTTCCATTTAATTCCCCAAAGGAGATAATTGTTGTACATTGTTTCCAGAACTTTTTTCCATGAGTATTGGTGTATATGGTTGAACATAAATTTTTAATAAAAATGAAATTTACTGTATATATTGCGCAGCAACCCACATTATGGAAGGCAATCTGCTTTACTCAAAGCCTACTGATTCACATCTAAAATACAACTTTACAGCAACATCTAGACTGGTAACCAAACATCTGGGCATCCTAACCAAGCTGACACATAAAATTGACCATCACAAGTCTAGCCCTGGTCAATTTGGCACCCACAGACATCTCTTTAAACCCTACTTAATCTCCAAATAAAGATAGCAACAAGATTTTACTTCTGTCTAACATGATACAACCATCCTGTATTCAACTGAAATTGTACGAACCCTCTCCCCAGAAGAGGATGCAAAGCTGTTAGGTGATGTGCACTCTTCTTGAAACACTATAACTTAAATTCTACAATGCAAAGCCAATATATCCTATGCTATATAACAAGCAGACAAGAGAGGGGAAGAAAACAAAAATAGTTATGTATATATATTTGCATATATATGGATATACATACACACACATATATATATACACACATGTGCATAAACATATTCATAACAAAGTAAGGAAGAAATACTCATCACACAGTTCTTATTTCTGTAACTGGTCACATGGTCAGAGATGATATTTTTAACTACCTCCTTCCAATACTTGTTCGGTATTTCCTTTGCCTTCAGCAAGCACCTCAGCTGGCTGTGGCTCTTCAGCTAGTGGAGTGACTCAAACGTTCATTCCTAAAGGGTCTAGATCATTAGGAGTCCTGCCTGGATTGAGCTGTTGTAGTTTCCCATTGACCTTAATCATAGGACATGGTGATACTAAGGGACACCCTAAGACATCTCCTACTCCAGACAGACTCCTCCTTACCTCTGCTGTGATCCGTTTTCCCTTTGGTAGTGAGGATCAGTTACTCCAGCCAGTGCAGCAACTCCTTTGCCTTTTGATTCAGAGGTCCGAGGAGTCCTCAGTGGCCAGCTAGCAGTCTTAACTTCCAGTTCAATGAAATGATTATTGTGTCTCCTGGTGGAATCATTTATCCCTTTGAAACTAGGATTTCTAGGCCAGCAGAGCAGGTCATGGAGACGGGAATAAAAAATGCCAGTGGATTATTAGAGGTAAGGGTGAGTGGTGCCACTCCCATTTTCACCTCTTGATACCTGATCTCATGAAGCCAGGCTATGGGAGAACAGCATCATATATTGGACACTGATTCAGAGCACGCATAACCTCCTCGAGAACCTTGTCCCAGCTCAACCAAGTACTGCCACCTGGCTGGTGCTGTAACTGGGTCTTCAAAAGGCCATTCATTCTACCAAGCTAAGTGGTTCAGAATGATCGAGAACATGGTAGAATTCTTTGAGCATGGGCCTATTGTCACACTTTGTTTGATATGAGGTGAGTTCTTTGGTCAGAAGCAATGCTGTGTAAACTACTATGATGATGGGGTGAATAGGCATTCTGTAAGCCCACAGACGGTAGTTTTGGCTGAAGCATTGCATGCAGGGAAGGCAAAGCCCTATCCCAAGTGTCTATTCCAGTAAGAGCAAAATGCTGCCTCTTCCATGATGGAAGCAGTCCAAGATAATCAACCTACCACCAGGTGGCTGGCTGATCACCCCAGGAAATGGCGCCATATCAGGGACTCAGTGTTGGTCTCCACTGCTGGCAGATTGAGCACTCAGCAGTGGCCGTAGCTATCAGCCTTGACAAGTGGAAGTCTATGCTGCTGGGACCATGCTTACCTCCAGGCTTGCCATGAAGGCCACTATTTTCACGCACCCATGGGTGGTGACAGGGGTGGCTGAAGAAAGAGGCTGACTCGTATCCACAGACCAGAGCATTTTATCTGCTTGATCATTTAAATACTCCTCTGCTGGCTGGGCACGGTGTCTCACACCTATAATCCCAGCATTTGGGGAGGCCGAGGCAGGTAGGTTGCTTGAGCCCCTGAGTTCAAGACCAGCCTGGGTAGCACAGCAAAACTTCATCTCTACAAAAAACTACAAAATTTAGCCAGGCGTCGTGGCATGCACCTGTAGTCCTGGTTACTCAGGAGGCTGAAGTGAAGGGATCGCCCGAGTTCAGCCTCAATGATCCCACGTTCTTGCTTTACCTAAATCTGCAGTGAGCCCTGATTGTGCCACTACACTCTAGCCTGGGCAACAGAGTGAAACCCTGTCTCAAAAATTAATTAATTAAATTAATTAAAAACCTCTGCTGAGGATATCTTTTGATGAACACTTACATGGGACACAAATATCTTCACAGTTCTCATTCATACAGAGAGTTCTATCCAAATATGCCTTCCATTTTTACCAGTTTTTTTTTTTTCATTTTTATGCCTCCTTTTCACCAGTTTTCTGATCGTGTTCCTTCCAAGTCCCTGACCATTCAGCCAACCACTGGACATAGCTCACGAATCAGTATATAATTGCATGTTGTCTATTTCTCCTTGTGAGCAAAATGAATGCCCTGGTGCACTGTTGACGTTCTGCCCACTTGGAAGATTTTCTTTCACCACTGTCCTTCATCGATGTCCCAAGAAAGGGTTGAAATGCTGTCCCATTCTCTTCTGGATAGCACCCACACACTACACAGAACCATGGAGAAACCAGGTCTGAGTTTTCTCTTGCTCTGTCAACTGATCGTAGGGAACTCCCCATGAGGCCATCAGTGCAGGCTGGAGAGAGAAGTTAATTCAGTAGGAGTGAGGACCCTTTTACGTTCCTACTATACATTTAGCTCACTCATTTTAACAACTGAATTACATTCCATTGTATCCTTGTACCATAATACAACTTTCCCATTATAATAAATTTTCAGCTATCTCCAATTTCTTGTTTTTAAAATGTTCCAGTGAACACCTTTATATACATATCCTTGTGTATCTATGAGAATTCCATAAAAACTGTATACTAAAATAAAAAACAAGATTTCTAGTAATGTGGTGACTAGATGGGCCACCTAGAACAAATATACATCAGGATACTCAAAGGACCATTTTTGACACCTATTAAAGAAGGTTTCCAAGCTGGGTGCAGTGGCTCATGCCTGTAATCCCAGCACTTTGGGAGGCCAAAGTGGGCAGATCACTTGAGGTCAGGAGTTCGAGACCAGCCTGGCCAACGTGGTGAAACTATCATCTCTACTAAAAATACAAAAAATGGCTGGGCATTGTGGCATATACCTATAATCCCAGCTACTTGGGAGGCTGAGACGTTAAGAATCACTTGAACCCAGGAGGCGGAGGTTGCCGTGAACTGAGATGGCACCACTGCATTCCAGCCTGGACAACAGAGTGAAACTCTATCTCAAAAACAAAAACAAAAAGTTTTCCCTGACTACTCAGAAAAGGAACCAGTTGAAACTCTCAAGAGAATGTGTGTGTGCGTGTGTGGTGTCATTATGTATATTGCTGAGCTAAAATCTAAACCAGTATAGGAGCAATTGTTTTTACCCACAATTTTGAGATGGCTTAGTAATTACTGGAACCAAGTAACTTTTAGGTATTCAACAGAATATAGTTCAAACTGTTCAAAATTATTCTGTTAGCTGCAAGTACAGGTCTACAAATTATCTAGCAAATCAGTTAGCTATCTAGTATTCTTTTTTTTTTACTCGTTTCATCTTGGGGAAGATTGTTTAAAGAGTGCATTCCAAATTCAACCAAAGTCTTATTCTTGTACTTTTACATAATGATATATCTTTTCTAACTTTGCCAAACTAATGATCTTAAAATCTATACTTTGTAAGTCAAAGAAGCTCATTTCATCCCAGCCAACAGCATCATTTTTCCAGCTTCTTTCTTTGCTCTCTGTTACTTAGGCTGGAGTGCAGAGACGTGGTCATAGCTCACTCTAACCTCATACTCCTGGGCTCAAACAATCATCCTGCCTCAACCTTTCAAGTAGCTGGGACTACAAGGGTGTGCCACCATGCCCAGATAAGGTTTTCTGTTTTAATTTTTTGTAGAGACAGAGTCTCGCCCAGGCTGGTGTCAAGCAATCCTCCTACCTCAGACTCCCAAAGCACTAGGATTACAGACGTGAGCTACAGTGCCCAGCCTCCAGTTTCTTTTATGAAGGACTTGTAAGTTTCATATTTTAGTGGTTGGTTATATTTCACTTGACTGAGCTGAGACTAGCTGTTTCATACATGGGCAGCTAAAGTGTTTACCACTATTTACAGTTCACTGAATTAGTAGAGATTTCATCTCTCACACAGCAAAAACTTCAGGCAAAGTGCCCTAAATCTTTGTCAATTTCAAAAGAAACCAACCCCTACCCAGAAGGGATCTCTTCTTTGATAGGTCTTCTACAAGCAGGGGTTGTTACTTATAATACCTTACAAGTGAGCCATCTTGTGAAAAATGGCCTTACATTTCTCAAAAATAGCTTAAATTCCATCATCTGACATTTTCTTTGGGGTCTATAAACCCTTTAAGTCTTCAAAAGAATCTCTTAAGATACAAATTCCTGGAAGAATTAACCCCTTAAGTCAAGAGAGCAGCTATCATCTTTGTTAAACAAGTTAGAAATGAAATGCAGGATTTGGGCAAGAAGAATAAAATTAGGAAGGAAGAGGGCATACAGCCAAAAACTTTTTTTCTGAGACGGAGTCTTGGCTGTGTTGCCACAGGTGTGTACCACCATGCCTGGCTAATTTTTATATTTTCAGTAGAGATGGGGTTTTACCATGCTGGCCAGGCTGGTCTTGAACTCCTGACCTCAGGTGATCTGCCTGCCTCGGCCTCCCAAAGTGCTGGGATTACAGGCATGAGCCACCATGCCCAGCCCACTTTTCTGGTCAATTTTATAATTTTACCTATAATCTACTCTTGCAGGATTTCAGGTAAATCAGAAATATAAACCCCTACTACAAGTTAGGCTTGGATATTAATTTTTCCTCTAAATATTTCAAAATATTGACTTGATAACTCTAGATTTTTTTTTTTTTTGAGATGGAGTCTCACCCTATCGCCCAGGCTGCAGTGCAATGGCATAATCTCAGCTCACTGCAACCTCCATTTCCCAGATTCAAGTGATTTTCCTGCTTCAGTCTCTCGAGTAGACCTGACTACAGGCACCTGCCACCACGCCCGGCTAATTTTTGTATTTTTTGTAGAGATGGAGTTTCACCATGTTGGCCAGGCTGGTCTCAAACTCCTGGCCTCAAGCGATACACACGCCTCGGCCTCCCAAATGCTAGGATTGCAGATGTGAGCCATGGCACCCGGTCCTAACTTTCATCCTTATCAAGTTCTTGCTTTTTCTTCAGTTTTACTCCCCATAAGTATACCCTTAAATAATACAGTTTAGTTTTGCCCACTTTTGAACTTTCTTTAATAAATGGAATCATATCTTATGTACTACACCCTTATTTCTTTTGCTTCATATTGTTGCTTGCAGCTATAGTTTGTTTTCATTTCTGTATAATTTTCCATTTCATTTTTATTATTATTATTTTGAGACAGGGTCTCACTCCATCACCCAGGCTGGAGTGCAGTGGTGTGATCATAGCTCACTGTAGTCTTAAACTCCTGGGATCAAGTGACCCTCCCACCTCAGCCTCCCAAAGTGCTAGGATTACAGGCATGAGCTACCATGCCCAGCCACCCCATTTTATAAATACACCACAATTTAATCCTCCTTTGTATAGCTAATGGATATTTCCGATGTTTCCATTTTGGAGCTACAATGAACAATGTTGTTAAAAACATTGTAAAACACAAACTGTAATAAACATAAGCACACAGTATATACTTAAAAGTGGAATTACTGTGTCATAGAATATGCTTATCTGGAACTTCATTTGTTAATGCAAACTAATTTCTAAAGGGGTTGTGCCAGTGTCCACGGCACTAGAAGTGTATGAGAGCTCCTATTGCTTCCTATCCTGGCCAGACTTTGATACTGTCAGACTTCCCAGTTTTTGCAAATCTACTAAGTATATAAAAGTATCTGAACTTTTTTAATTTTTTTGTTATTTTTATTTATTTTTTTAGACGGGGTTACTCCATGTTGGTCAGGCTGGTCTTGAACTCCCGACCTCAAGTGATCCGCCTGCCTTGGCCTCCAAAGTGCTTGGATTACAGGCGTGAGCCACCACGCCCGGCCAAAAGTATCTGAACTTTTGTGATTTTTTTTTGAGACAGAGTTTCACTCTTGTCCCGCAGGTTGGGGTGCAGTGGCACAATCTTGGCTCACTGCAATCTCCACCTCCCAGGTTCAAGTGATTCTCCTGCCTCAGCCTCCCAAGTAGCTGGAATAACAGTCGCTCATCACCACGCCTGGCTAATTATCATATTTTTTAGTAGAGAAGTGGTTACTCCATGTTGGTCAGGCTGGTCTTGAACCCCTGACCTCAGGTGATCCACCCACCTTGGCCTCCCAAAACGCTGGGATTACAGGCATGAGCCACCACTCCCAGCCCTGTGATTTGTTTGTTTCAGAGACAGGGTCTCATTCTGTCATCCAGGCTGGAGTGCAGTGCTGTGAACACAGCTTACTGTAGTCTCAACCTCCCAGGATCAAGTGATCCTCCCACCTCAGTCTCTTGAATAGCTGGAACTAGAGGTGTGTGCACCACCATGCCTTGCTTTTTGTTTTGTTTTGTTTTGTAGAGATGAGGTATCACTATGTTGCCCAGGCTGGAATCAAACTCCTGAGCTCAAGCGATCCTTTGGCCTCAGCCTCCCAAAGTGCTGGGATTACAGGAGTGAGCCACTATACCTGCTGTGACTTGTTTAATAAATCATTTCATACCATTGAAGTACTCTCTTATATTATCTCCTAAAAGCTTTATAGGCCAGGCATGGTGGCTCACGCCTATAATCTCAACACTTCTGGAGGCTGAGGTGGGCAGATCACTTGAGGTCAGCCTGGCCAACATGGTGAAACCTTGTGATATGGTTTGGCTGTGTCCCCACCCAAATCTCATCTTAAATTCCCACATATTGTGGGAGGGACCCAGTGGGAGGTAATTGAATCATGGGGGCAAGTCTTTCCCATACTGTTCTCCTGACAGTGAATATGTCTCACAAGATCTGATGATTCTATAAGGGTGAGTTTCCCTGCACAAGCTCTCTCTCTTTGCCTGCTGCCATCCATGTAAGACATGACTTGCTCCTCCTTGCCTTCTGCCATGATTGTGAGGCCTCCCCAGCCACATGGAACTGTGAGTCCATTAAACCTCTTTCTTTTATAAATTGCCCAGTCTCGGGTATGTCTTTATCAGCAGCATGAAAACGGACTAATATACCTTATCTCTACCAAAAAATACAAAAATTATCTGGGCAACTTGGCACATGGCCAACAGCTAGCCATAATAATGATATAAAATATTTGTTAACACTGCCAAATAGCATTTTGTTCCCTTTTTAAAGTGGTTGTAGTCCCAGCTACTCAGGAGACAGATGCATGAGAACTGCTTGAATTCAGGAGATGGAGGTTGCAGTGAGCTGAGATTGCACCACTGCACTCTAGCCTGGACAACAGAGTGAGACTCTGTTCTAAAAAAAAAAAAAAGCTTTATAGTTTTGACTTTCACATACCTGGATTTAATTTTTGTCTATAGTATAAGGTTGAAGTCAGTTCAATGTTTCCCCATATAGATACCCAATTGTTCCAGCACCCCTTATTGTGAAAAGAACAAGACGAGATTTTTCAAAGTCGTTTTTTCTTTTATCTAAGGCAGACATAGGAAATTGCTGGCCCTTGATTCAATTATTTGCAGCTCATAGCAAAGGTAACAAGAAGGAGTTCCATTTATTCCAATAGCCACCAAAACCCAGAAGGGTTGTTTTTTACATTGTTAGTCATAATAATATAAAAAGAGGCTAAACGTAGAAGTAGATTTTTCTATCAAAAACTGAGATCCACCCTTGAGCCCAACAATTTAAGACTAGACTGGGCAACATAGTGAGACCTTTGTTCTACAAAAAGTTTTTAAAACATTTAGCCAGGTGTGCCTGTAGTCCCCACTACTCAAGAGGCTAAGGTGGGAGAATCCCTTATTCCCAGAAATTTGAGGCTACAGCGAGCCACAATCGTACCACTATACTCTAGCCTGCATGACAGAGTAAGACCCCAACTCAAAAACAATAACAACCAAAAAAAAAAAAAACCCTCAAATCCAGCAATCCTTTTTATGTATAGTCTTAAAAATTGGCCAGGCATGGTGACTCATGCCTGTAATCCCTGCACTTTTTTTTTTAGTTGGATTCTCACTCTGTTATACAGGCTGAAGATGGAGTTTCACCATGTTGCCCAGGCTGGTCTGAAACTCCAGGGCTCAAGCGATCTACCTACCTCGGCCTCCCAAAGTGCTGGCCGGGTGAGGTGGCGCTTTGGGAGGCCAAGGCGGGCAGATCACTTGAGGCCAGGAGTTTGACACCAGCCTAGCCATCATGGTGAAACTCCACCTCTATTAAAAATACAAAAATTAGCCAAGTATGGTTACCCATGCCTATAATCCCAGTTACTCAGGAGGCTGAGGCAGGAGAATCACTTGAACCTGTGAGGCAGAGGTTGCAGTGAGCCAAGATCGTGCCACTGCACTTTAGCCTGGGTGACAGTGTGAAACTCCATCTCAAAAAAAAAAAAAAAAAAAGAAAGAAAGAAAATTATAGGTTTAATACTAAAAATGGAAAAATAGATAAAAATATTTATGGGCTTATCACTTTAAACCTACTCAAATTCAACAAATACTTAAGAAGTAAAATATTTCATAACATTTATTTTATGCCTAAGGTTATATTAATACTTGTTTGATTCTGTACTTGTTTATTTTTACATACTTCGCAAATAAATTGAGTTTTGACTCCCAGAGTTTTGCATGTTGAGGGTATATCTTGCTCTCATAGACTTCATCCTATTATGGTATCTTCCTACTTTTTGAATTTCCTCTACAAATGGCCAATGGCTCTGCAGGTAAAGAGCTCAATATTTAGCCAAAATTTGCCTGATCTCTATTACTTCCACTCACTGAACATAGTCTACCTGGAAGGCCCATCCTAAAGCAGCCCGATCCTTCTTCCTTTTCTGGAGTCCTCTAGTCTTGCCTTTTTCAGACTCAACAATTCCAAAATCCTTTAATTCTTCTTTGATGTCCTAATTTCATGGTCCCTCATTATTCTAGCTCTAATGAAGGAATGGGTTGATGTTATGAGTCATAACATTAACCAGCAGAAAGCAGAATAAACTATCAACTTCCTTATTTCCATTGCAATATCTTCAATAATATACTTGCCCTTTTGAAAGCCACATTCCATTGCTGTATTCTGTAAGCAATCAACAGCTAGCCATAATAATGATACAAAATTTTTGTTAGCACTGCCAAATAGCATTTTGTTCCCATGTTTAAAGTGGTTGAGTCTAATCTTTCATGTCTCTCTCAAAAAATAACCTCAAATATGTTGCTTATGTACTTAGAGATGATTACAAATATATTAAAACATACACATGCACACATACATACATTTGAAAGGAAATAGAAGAACTTCTAATAAAGTATGTATCTAAGAGAGTTGTTTGTTTGTTGTTTGTTCAGCCTCCCAAGTAGCTGGGATTACAGATGCTTGCCACCATGCCTGGCTAATTTTTGTATTTTTTAGTAGAAATGGGGTTTCACCATGTTGGCCAGGCTGGTCTTGAACTCCTGACCTCAGGTGACCCACCCACCTCAGCCTCCCAAAGTGCTGGGATTACAGGTGTGGGCCACTGGTGCCCAGTACTAAGAAAGTTTTATTTTGTTTCATTTTATTGTTATTATTTGAGATGGAGTTTCGCTCTTGTTGCCCAGGCTGGAATTCAAAGGTGCAATCTAGGCTCTCTGCAACCTCCGCCTCCTGGGTTCAAGCGATTCTCCTTTGCCTGCCTCCTGGGTAGTTGGGATTACAGACATCTGACACCATGCCCACTAATTTTTTTGTATTTTTAGTAGAGACGGGGTTTCTCCATGTTGGTCAGGCTGGTCTCAAACTCCTGACCTCAGGTGATCTGCCCACCTTGGCCTCCCAAAGTGCTGGGATTACAGGCATAAGCCATCATGCCCAGCTGGAAGAGAGCTTTATATCTTACTGTTTAACACTCAGAGTTAGAGATTCTTTGGTCACTTTATTTTCTTCATTATTCTTTTTTCATAAGTAGAATGAGAAAAATTTCATGTCTCTGCTTATTCACAGTTCTCAGCATGTGATGGGAAAACACCTTTGCCCCTGGATTTTTTCCTAGTATGGACAGTCATTATTTTGAAGTCATTCCTCTATTTAATGATAGGGGATTTTTGTTTTCTTTTTGAAGATTTATGACTAACAATCCAAAAAACTCAACTATGCCTAGCAAAATCCCATTATCTCATTTCCTAAGAGGTACTGTTGAGTCCCACCCTGCCAGCAGCCAGGATCCACAGGAACTCTGTTTTAAAGCGGTTCCACACAGATGCCTCCTTCTCCCATGTTTGCTATGGCTGGGAATCACCTCTTTGAAACCCACAATGCCATGATGATTGTGCATTTTTCATTAAATGTGACCTGTTTCCAGGCTGGTATCTCTGCTCCACATTCAACTAACCCTTTGGCCAAATGCACACCCACATATTTTGGTCATTCTTTTGCCCTAAAACTGCACCCAGAGCCTCTGCTCTGCACAAAGGATTAATGGGGGGGCGGGGGCGGGGCGGGACAACGTGTGTGCAGATCAGAAGCCAATCTAGACACTGCACATCCCGTCTGATGCTTGTTCAGCCCACAAAATGTATGGGACAACTATCAGCTAAGTGGAGCATATGTTTACTCTAAATCTTAAAAACTTTTGGCCGGGCATGGTGGCTCATGCCTGTAATCCTAGCACTTTGGTAGGTTGAGGAGAGTGGATCACTTGGGCTCAGGAGTTCGAGACCAGCCTGGCCAACATGGTGAAACCCTGTCTCTACTAAAAATACAAAATATAAAAATTAGTCAGGCATGGTGGCATGCATATGTGATCCCAGTTATTCGGGAGGCTGAAGCAGGACAATCGCTTGAACCGAGGAGGCAGAGGTTATAGTGAGCAGAAATCACACCACTGCACTCCAGCCTGGACAACAGAGTGAGACTCTGGCTCAAAAAATTAAATAAATAAATCTTAAAACTGTTACATTTACAGATGGGAAGGTGGGGCAAAAAACCAAACATTGAAAACATTTTTTTTCTTTGTTTTAGATATTCACCATTTGATAATCTCTTATGGCTTCTAATATTAAACTCTTAAAGTCTTTTCCTTAGGATGTTCTGTCATAATCAAGAGTCTAAGAAACGTGAGTTTTTTTTCATGGGTGGGAAAAAAACAAGGCAAATACAATTTTAAACCTAAAGAAAAGCTCATGTACATTTTCCTTTACCCAGAACTACTTTTTCCTCTTTTGCTTGTATCACCTCTAGGAAACACACACACCACACACACACACACACACACACACACACACACACCCCATGAGGAAAACCAATTCTGGGAAATGAAACTTAATATTATTTTTAAATGTTTTTAGGTGTTTTTGTGTGTTTTGATTTTGAGACAGAGTCTAGCTCCTCCACCCGGGCTGGAGTGCAGTGGCACAATCACAGTTCACCGCAGCCTAGCTCTCCCAGGCTCAAGTGATCCTCCCTCCTCAGCCTCCAGAGTAGCTGGGACCACAGGTGCCCACTGTCACACCTGGCTAATTTCGGATTTTTTGTAGAGGCAGGGTTTTACTATGTTGCCCAGGCTGGTCTTGAGCCCCTGACCTCAAGCAATTCACCTGCCTCAGCCTCCCAAAATGAAGGGATTGCAGGAGTGAGCCACTACACCCAGCAGGAAAATGTATTTTTAAAAAGTAGGTATTGGTGACTGGGTGCAGTGGCTCACGCCTATAATCCCAGCATTTTGGGAGGCCAAGGTGGCCAGATCACCTGAGGTCAGAAGTTCAAGACCAGCCTGGCCAACATGACAAAATCCCTGTCCCTACTAAAACTACAAAAATTAGCCAGGCATGGTGGTACATGCCTCTAACCCCAGCTACTCAGGAGGCTGAGGCAGGAGAATCACTTGAACCCTGGGAGGCAGAGGTTGCAGTGAGCTGAGATCATGCCACTGCATTCCATCCAGGCTGGGAGACAAAGCGAGACTCCATCTAAAAAAAAAAAAAAAAAAAAAAGTAGGTATTGGTATGAATATATCTTGAATTATTAAAAAGTACTGGCATAACGAGGATACTAAAGACTGATGACCAGTCATTATTCTCTCATAAAATCTCCCAAGTTAAATTATGTAAATCCTCAGTCAAATTTTTATTTTATATATGGACTTAAATGGTCATGAAGATGACTAAAGGAGCCTCATCTACTTTTGCCGATGGAGGTGGGTTCAGAGAATGCGTATAGAGAGAATTGCTCTCCATAAGCAAAGGTGTAACATTTCTCCCAGTCCCTGTGCTGTATACCAGGGCCCTTTGTCACCCAGGCTAGAAGGAACCAGCACCTTCTAATATGCTGCCATAGAACCCAGGGAGTTCTCTGGACCAAACATTGAGGACTCACTATTCTGACGTCCGTATTGTGGCCATTTCTGCAAATATCCTGTTGGTGACCTTGATGAGTTAGTTGTCCTTCACAGCATCATGTGCTTAGAATAGCTATGATTGCTTCTGATTGCCTCTCTCAAGTACTTGAAAACAGAACTGAATTTCCTCTCCATCTCCTTACCACATATACTTAGTAATAAAACCTAAAAATTGCCTGGGTGTGGTTGGCTCACGCTTGTAATCCCACACTTTGGGAGGTTGAGGCAGGCAGATCAACTGAGATCGGGAGTTTGAGACCAGCCTGACCAACATGAAGAAACCCCGTCTCTACTAAAAATACAAAATTAGCCAGGCATGGTGTTGCATGCCTGTAATCCCAGCTACTCAGGAGGTTGAGGCAGAAGAATTGCTTGAACCTGGGAGGCGGAGGTTGCAGTGAGGTGAGCTGAGATCACCTCATTGCACTCCAGCCTGGGCAACAAGGGCAAGACTGTCTCAAAAAAGAAAGAAAGAAAAACCTAAAACTGGATTCATAAATGTGACAGAAATGAGAATAAAACTACTTTGTAATTCTTGATTCCTATGCCTTTCCCTCAAGCATGGGTTAACACTGACAGAGCTTTGTACGAAAGCAATTTCAATCATAATGCATCTCCACAACACTGGCTGAAAGGTATAGTTAAAACAATGCTACCACAAAAAAATAATAAAAATAAAAGGACAAATGCAAATCCTTTATGGCTTTCTGTTCCTAACCCAGAAGAAATCCAGTGCAGCTTCAGTTCACTGTGAATCTAATCTCTCTCTCTCTCTCTCTCTCTTTTTTTTTTTTGAGATAAGTTTCACTCTTGTTGCCCAGGCTGGGGTGCAATGGCGTGATCTCGTCTCTTTGCAACCTCTGCCTCCTGGGTTCAAGTGATTCTCCTGCCTCAACCTCCCAAGTAGCTGGGATTACAGACATGCACCACCACACCTGGCTAATTTTTTGTATTTTTAGTAGAGATGGGGTTTCACCATGTTGGCAAGGCTGGTCTTGAACATCTGATCTCAGGTGATCCATCTGCCTCAACCTCCCAAAGTGCTTGGATTACAGGCATGAGCCACTGCACACAGCTTTAATCTCTTACAAAAAACAAACACGTACCTACACAAAAGAGTTTTCAATGTTTGTCTTTTCCTTAGCTGTCAGACATTGGTTGTTTACATTTTAAATAGTTTTCATTTTTTTTCATGTTTCTAATGTAAATGGACACCTGTTGAAGATTAGTGAATACAGATGGGAGGCAGAATAAATGTTTGCCTTTTTTCAGTTAACCAGAGCAGAAGAGACCACTGCCTTGCTGAAAACTATTATCCCAGAGCACCCCCTTATGGTAAAATGGACTAAGGAAGTAATTCCATGGGGAAAAAAATCGGAAAGTATTTCAATCTAAGGAGACATCTAGATGCTGCTTTTCTACTCTTAAGAACCTTTCAGCATTTTTTCTTAAAAAAAGAAACAGGGTCTCACTTTGGCACCCAGGCTGGAGTGCAGTAGTGTGAAAATAGTTCACCATAGCCTCAAATTCCTGGACTCAAGGGATCTTCCTGCCTCAGCCTCCTGAGTAGCTGGAATTATAGGTGCAACCCACAGTGCCTGGCAGGCGGGGGCGGTGCAGGCTTGGGTAAAGATGGGAGGCAGGGAGTCTCACGTTGTTGCCCAGGCTGGTCCCAAACTCCTGGCCTCAAGCAATCCCACCACCTAGGCCTCCCAAATCACTGAGATTATAGGCATGAGCCACTGTGCCTGGCCTGAACCCTCTACTCTGGATTCACTCAATCATGGCAAACCTAAACTAGTGTAGTTGTTAAACTCCTGATGAGCTTAATTCCCAGATGGATTTCTTCTACCACCAGCTGGACTTGAAGTATTTTGTGAAGTGTAATTTTTCATTAAGCCATTCACACCCACTAACCCTTAACTCCTCTTGGATGCCACTTCATAGGCAGCTCATGTTATAAACACTGTACGAACTGTTATTCACTAGTAACAGTAAGCTGTTATTCACTAAACAGGATCACTGATTGCTATTGTTCATATTATGAATGGCCACAGCTGTAAACATGGGTCTCTGGAGGATTTTTGCAGCAGCTGGAAAGAAATGAGATAATAATTCTGACCCAAGCAGGCAAACGTCTATAATTTAGCATGTCAGGAAATTCACACATAACTTCTTTTTCCTGTTACATTTTAACACATTGTTTAGACTTTTCAAGTGTTCTGTATGTCTTGAGAATAAATCCCTATGTTCTTGTCTTAAATATTAGAAAAAGGCGTCAAATTTCAGCATGCTTGGACAGCAACTAATATGACAGATCTTGGCTTACTAGCATCTTTAAATGCTAATCAAGAGAATAATATTAGATATTGAGTTTCCCTATTTATTTGAGAAAAGCATCCTAATTATCAATCCACAGTCACCTTATATTGAAGGCACAGTATGGATCCCACCATAGCATGGTTTCTAAAGGGTCACCCCTAACTAAGAAAGCCTGAGCCCTACAGAGTTAAATGTTGTCTACATGTTAAATATAGAACCAACACCAGCAGTGATGACTTGAAAATAGGCTCACAGATACAAGACTAGATACCAGGACACAGGGGGCCAGGGCAGGAAGGACTGTTATAGACAAAAGGCCCAAACCAAATGTCCAAACCAGGCTAGGTGCGGTGGCTCATGCCTGTAATCCCAGCACTTTGGAAGGCCAAGGCAGGTGGATCACTTGAGGTCAGGAGTTCAAGACCAGCCTGACCAACATGGCAAAACCCCATCTCTACTAAAAATATAAAAATTAGCCAGGCATGGTGGCACATGCCTGTAATCCCAGCTACTTGGGAGGCTGAAGCAGGAGAATTGCTTGAACCTGGGAGGCAGAGGTTGCAGTGAGCCAAGATTGTACCACTGCACTCCAGTCTAGGTAACACAAGAAGACTTCACCTCAAAAAAAAGTTTTAAAAAGGAAGTCCAAACCCGCTGTTCCTGACTGTAAGAGTGAGCCAGTTGCTGTCAGGGTTTGGGCCCTCATAAGCAGAATTGGAGAGCAGGGTATCTTCCCCAAAGCATCTAGGAGTAAGAACATTCTGAAAGGTAAGTCCAAGATCTTAGAGAGTTCTAAGAATTCATTTAGGGTAATCAAGATCAATGCAAGTCCAAATGGCAGGAATCACGATCCAGAGCAAGGAAAGGAACCAGGGTGGACCCTGGGCAATGTATGTGAATGGATCTTGCCTTTTTTTTTTTTTTTTTTCTGGTTGTTGAGTTGGGCTGGATACAAGGTACAGAGTTAGGGTGAGAGAGAAAAAGATAGAGACTAAAAGATTGAGAAACTCTTATTTCCTTATAATCTCCTTTCCCCACCTGCATACACATAGACACACAACCAAGCACAGTGCCTTGCACATAGAAGATACTTAATAAAGAGTTATTAAATGTTATCTTATTTGAGACAGAGTCTCACTCTGTCACCCAGGCTGGAGTGCAGCAGTGCCATCTTGGCTCACTGTAGCCTCTGTTCCTTGGACTTAAGTGATCCTCCCACCTCAGCCTCCCAAGTAACTGGGACCACAGGCATGAGCCGCCGCACTCAGCTATTTTTGTATTATTAACAGAGATGGGGTTTTGCCATGTTGCCCAGGCTGGTCTTCAACTCAAGCAATCAGCCCACCTCAGCCTCCCAAAGTCCTGGAATTACAGGAGTGAGCCACTGTCCTTGGCCAAATTTTTTAAAATAACTTAAAACAAAAGTCAGTATCACTGGCCACACGCAGCGGCTCATGCCTGTAATCCTAGTGCTTTGGGGGGCAAAGGCGGGTAAATCACTTGAGCTCAGGTGTTCGAGACCAGCTTGGCCAACGTGGTGAAACCTCGTCTCTACTAAAAATACAAAAATTCTCTGGAAGTGGTGGTACACACTTATAATCCTTGAACCCAGGAGGCGGAGGTTGCAGTGAGCTGAGATAGCACCACTGCACTCCAGCCTAGGTGACAGAGCAAGACTCTGTCTCGAGGAAAAAAAAAAAAAAAAAAAGTCAGTATACCCAAGAGTTCCATCGTTGACTTTCTTATCTTGTCACTGGGTGATCTCTCACCTTCACTTGTATTTTTCAAGTACCTCTCTTACACTAATGACTCAAAATCTCTATCTTCAATTCTAACCTCTTTCCTATTAAGTTCATCTGGATAACCTAGAGGTAACCAGAGTTACCATCTTCCAAACAGAATTCATCACCTTCAGTTGTGACTTCCTCCTCCAGACCCTCCTCAAGTATTTGTGAATCACTCATTCATCCAGTTAGAAATCTCAAAGTCAGGCCAGGCACGGTAGCTCATGCCTTTAATTCCAGCATGTTGGGAGACCAAGGTGAGTGGATCACCTGAGGTCAACAGCTGTAGACCAGCCTGGCCAGTATCACAAAACCCTGTCGCTAAAAAAACACAAAAATTAGCCGGGCATGGTGGTATGTGCCTGTAATCCCAGCTACTCTGGAGGCTGAGGCAGGAGAATCACTTTAACCTGGGAAGTAGAGGTTGCAGTGAGCTAACTCAACTGCACTCCAGCCTAACAAATGGCATGAAACTCTGTCCCAAGCCCGTAAAAGTAAATATCGGACCCAGGGGAAAAAAAAAAAAAAGAAAGAAACTCTGTCCCCGCCCCCCCAAAAAAAGAAAGAAATCTGGAAGTCATCTTGAACTCTTCTTTTACTCACCCCATGAAATAGTCACCAGATGCCATCATTCTGAGTCCCTGTCTCTCAAAATCAACTCATCTTCATCCCCACTGCCACTATCTTAATTCAGGTCCTGATTTCTTCCCTGGATTACTGTGATAATATTTCAATATTGCTCCTTCTAGCTTCCAGCCCTCATCCCCATCCCAGTCATAATCTGCATCACCTGGGGACTTTTCCAAAAGGCAAATGTTTATGTTGCTTTCCCACTTAAAATCCTTCACTAGCTCCCCATCAGTTACAACAAAAAAACGTAGGTGCTGTAGCATGGCATAAAATCCCAGCCTGGCCTTTGTCTCCATTCATACATCTGTCCAACAAATACTTCTTCTTGTATAAACATTATATTACATACATATTTATTAAAGAGCACCTTTTGTACTCCAGAAAATGTGCTGATCACTGGGGATAAAACGCTGAATCAAGGCCGGGTGCGGTGACTCACGCCTGTAATGCCAGCACTTTGGGAGGGAGGCTGAGATGGGTGGATCACCTGAGGTCAGGAGTTCGAGACCAGCCTGACCAGTATAGTGAAAGCTGTCTCTACTAAAAATGCAAAAATTATATCCAGGCATGGTGGTGCATGCCTGTAATCCCAGCTACTTGGGTGGCTGAGGCAGGAGAATCGCTTGAACCCAGGAGGTGGAGGTTGCAGTGAGCAGAGATTAAGCCATTGCACTCCAGCCTCTAGCCTGCACAACAGAGTTTCCATCTCAAAAAAAAAAAAAAAAAAAAAAAAAAGCGGAACCAAATAGACCTGGTCTTTGCCTTCATAGTTCTCAAAGCCTACTATGCCCTGGAAAGAACAGAAAGCCAGTCCTGGAAAGGAATGGAAAACTGTCTTAGGGGGCTTTACACCTCAGTTCAGAGCTGGAGTATGAGTGGCATGTTAGCCAAAGAAAGAAGGGGAATGTTCCAAGCAGAGAGAATGGCAAATGCAAAGGCTCAGAAAAGAAGTGATCTTGATGTGAGGAGAAAGAATTAAGACTGGAGATGTAGACAAGGCTAAAATCACACAGGCCTGTAACTCAGCTAAAGGTGTTTGCAGTTAGTCCTGAAGGTCATTCAGTGGGTGTAAATGAGGGAATAACTTAATCAGATTTGTGTTTTAGAAAGTCACTCTAGGCCAGGTACAGTGGCTCACACCTGTAATCCCAGCACTTTGGGAGACTGAGGCAGGCAGATCACAAGTTCAGGAGTTTGAGACCAGCCTGATCAATATGGTGAAACCCCGTCTCTACTAAAAATAAAACAATTAGCCAGGCATCATGGCTGGCACCTGTAATCCCAGTTACTTGGGAGGCTGAGGCAGGAGAATCTCTTGAACTCAGGAGGCTGAGGTTGCAGTGAGCTGAGATCGAGCCACTACACTCCAGCCTGGGTGACAGAGCAAGACTCTGTCTCAAAAAAAAAAAAAATGACTTAAAGGTATTGTGAGAAAACACACACACACAAAGTCACTCTAGCTGTTCCACGGAGAATGGCTTGTGGATGAGAAGCAAGACTGAAAGCCTGCAGAACAGATAGATATTTAAAGGTAGAACCAAGAAGACCTGGTAACAGACTGGAGGGAGGTGGGAGGAGGGAGGAGGGAGGAGGGAGGAGGGAGGAGGGAGGAGGGAGGAAGAGAGACGGGCAGCTTGAATGGCATCTCGGTTTCTGGCTTCAACAACTCAGGATTCGGCACTACCATTATTCTTCAGGACGGGAATGGAGGAGGTGGAAGTTATTTTGGGCATGGTGGAGAGATGACGAATTCAATTTTGGACATACTAGTTTTAGGTTTGGGGCGTCTATGAAGCCATCCAAATGAAGACGTCAAGTGTTTTATACTAAGGTCTAACGTTCAAAAAAACCAAATAAATTTGAATAAATTTGAGATAATATATTTGAAAGTCATAGTCTCAACTACTCGAGAGGCTGAGGTGAGCCCAGGAGTCGAAGCCAGCTTTGGGCAACAGAGCCAAACTCTGTCTCTTTTGCAGTGAGGCAGGAGTCAGTTTTTTGTTTTGTTTTGTTTTGTTTTGTTTTGTTTTGAGACAGGGTCTTGCTCTATTGCCCAGGCTGGAGTACAATGATGCGATCTCAGCTCACTGCAACATTCACCTCCTGGGTTCAAGAGATTCTCTTGCCTCAGCCCGTAGCTGGGACCACAGATGTGTGTCACCACCCTGCTAATTTTGGTATTTTTAGTAGAGAAAGGGTTTCACCATGTTGGCTGGACTGGTCTTGAATTCCTTTACTCAAGCGATTTGTCCACTTTGGCCTCCCAAATTGCTGAGATTACAGGCATGAGCCACTGTGCCCAACCTGAGTTAGCTACTATTTATTTGAATAAGAATCTCAAAAAGAGTACAAAGAATGAAATAAAAACAAAGATCAATGCAAGGTTAAAGCTGGGCAGAGAAAAGAGAAAGTAAAATTGATTTAGACTGGAGATACGGATTTGGAAATCAGCGGAGAGATGGTAATGGAAGCAGTCAGGTAAGTGAAAGGCTCAGCAAGAGTGTACAGAAAAGCAGAGAGAGGAGCTAGCACACAGCCCTAAGCTACAGGAAGAACTCAGACATAGGTAGAAGAGAAGCCCTCAAAAGAAACTGAAGGGCCAGGCACGGTGGCTCACACCTGTAATCCCAGCACTTTGGGAGGCCGAGGCAGGTCGATCACCTGAGGTAGGGAGTTCAAGACCAGCCGGACCAACATAAAGAAACCCCCTCTCTACTAAAAATACAAAATTAGCCAGGCGTGATGGTGCATGACTGTAATCCCAGCTACTCAGGAAGCTTAGGCAGGAGAATCGCTTGAACCCGGGAAGCAGAGGTTGTGGTGAGCCAAGATCGGGCCATTACACCCAGCCTGGGCAACAAGAGTGAAATTCCATCTCGGGAAAAAATAATAATACTGCTAAAGAAAGAAAAAAAGAAACTGAAGCCATTGCAGTGGCTCATGCTTTTGCTCCCAGCACTTTGGGAGGCTGAGGCAGGAGGATCCCTTGAGCCGAGGAGGTCAAGACCAGCCTGGGAAACACAGGGAGACCCTGTCTTTAAAATTAAAAAAAAAGTTAAGTAGCAGGCATGGTGGTGTGCGCCTATAATCCCAGCTACTTGGGAGGCTGAGGCAGGAGGCTCACTTGAGCCGGGAGGTTAAGGCTGCAGTGAGCCATCATCACGTCACTGCACTCCAGCCTGAGTGACAGAGTGAGACCCTGTCTTAAAGAAAAAAAAAGAAAGACTGAGAAGTGAATGGAAATACAGAAAGAAACCAAGAGAACTTTATCTCTAAACATTCCTGCATTGTATTGATTCCAGCCATACAGACTGCTTGCGGTCCCTTGGCTGTTTCATTCCTCCACTCTGCTTTTGACAGGGTATTCCCTCAATCTAACTAACACAAACACCTACTCTTTCCCCCGCCACATTTCTTTTTCTCTCTTTTTTTTTTTTGAGACAGAGTCTCGCTTTGTCGCCAGGTGCCAGGCTGGAGTGCAGTGGCATGATCTCGGCTCACAACAACTTCCACCCCAGGAATTCAAGCAGTTCCCCTGCCTCAGCGTCCCAAATAGCTGGGATCACAGGCGTGCACCACCATGCCCAGCTAACTTTTGTATTTTTAGTAGAGACAGGGTCTCATCATGTTAGCCAGGCTGGTCTCAAACTCCTGACCCCAAGTGATCCACCCACCTCCGCCTCCCAAAGTGCTGGGATTATAGGTGTGAGCCACTGCACCCAGCCTCCCTCCAGTACCTTTTTAAAGACATTTCTGCAATGACCTGTGTTGTCCATCAAAGCAGCCACTAGCTGCATGTCGCTACTGCATACTTCAAATATGGCTCATGCAACTGAGGAACTGGATTTTTAATTTATTTGAATGAATTTAAATTTAGATAGCCACATATGGCTAGTGGTTACTCTACTGGACAACACAATAGCCTGCACAAATGTTCATTCCTTTCTGATGCTGCCCCTCCTACTTCTCTCTCTCCAGGTAATCAGTGCATTCCTGGGTCCCTATAGCACTTGATTGAAGAACCTGTCAGAATTCATCAAATCGTATGCACTAATTTATTTGCTAGAGATAATACTAAAAATAAAACTCCCTCTCAGGCTTTTTGTGAAGATTAAAATAAATGTTTAGCCCTCAGCTGGAACTTCAATAATGTTAGTTTCCTTCTCTTCTTCCCACCTAAAGTCCCACCACTCAGAACATAAAATGTGGAATATTCACTCCATTGCTTTATCTAAAATGTACATCATGACTTCAAATTATTCTTACTGCTTATTATTCCAAAAAGACTGCTTTTTGTCCCCCAAAATCAATCCAGTGGGTTGATCTATCTATAACCTAATCCTAGGTCTTTCTTTAGAGAAATGTTAGTTCCAGGGGACTCAAGGTCTCTTGAAGCCACGTTTAAACAATGATGAATCTTCCTTCATTCAAATGTAGCCCCTCATCTGCCCCACACTTGGCAATGAAGCTGACATTTTGCATCAAAATAAACTTCAGGGCCCCAGGTAACTGAACAGATTAATTTCAGTAATCTGTCCCTCTACCCACAACGACAGCTCCTTATTCCAGAATTTCCTATAAACTACCAGCAAAGTCCACTAGAGGTCACTTTACTGCCACATGCAATGAATGGGAATTTTGGAGCTCCGCTTCCTCTAAAAGGCTATGAATTAACAGAGTGTTGATGTTCTAGGAAAATGTGAGTGCCAGTTGGAGAGTAATTACAGAGTCCCATGCCATGGCACCCAGATTGTCTGACATATGAGGCTGAAAGTGCTTATGGAAATTATGAAAAACTGAGAAGAAATCAGATTATTCTATCCCAAAAGCCACATTCACTACTGATGCCTTCATACTAGATCAGATCTCCGAACTCCAGAAGTACACTAGTGCAGGCAGGAATCCTAATTTGGAGACAGTCATTCATGGGTATCAGAAAGTCTGTGAGCCTCTAAAACTGGGTGCATTTTTCTTAGGACAGAAAGATCCTCAAAAAGATTTAAAAGATGAGAGAGAAACCTGATCTGGGGCCGTCTGACTCAGGGTCACCATTGGAAGAGCACTTTTTTTAAAAAAAACTCTTTTCTGACATCGAAGAAAATTCAAGGAAATATCTGGACTGGGAAATCCCCTCCAACTCTAAGACAATCTCATTAGTCAAATACAGATGAAGGTACTGGTGTTTAAGCCCCTGTTTTTGCTTTTTTGTTTTTTTGGGTTTTTTTTGGAAAGAGCCTGAATGGCAGAACCGAAAGGCTAACAAAGTCTCAGCATTCACCGCCAAGCTAAAAGGAACGGAATAAATGATAATTGTCAGTAGTTAAGGCAGAAAACAAAAGGAAGATAAATGAGAATGCCTCACCAGGACCTGAAACCCCAGGCACTTGGGACAAATGGGAATCATTGACATAGAAAAAGGGGTGAGACCCCCCAGTGTGATGCAGATTTGTTTGAGGCTGGGTGACCAGCCCTCCCCTCCTCCGCAGCCCAGTGCGAGCTCACAATCCCTCATCATTCCAATGGCAGTCAGCTCCTAGGGACTTAAACTGACCAAAATGGAAAGCTTGAGGTGGGCAGAGCTGCCATCACCGTGAAGCCTGACAGCTCGGAACAGTCTAAACTGAGTGGACAGGCGAGGCTGAAAGGAAAGAGAATTCTGGGAACTGCAATGTATTCTGTTCCATTAGGGAGGGAAGGTTTGGGCTTTAATGTGTACTGAAGTTATTTGGGGGAAGTTTGGAGTTTAAGATGATTTGGAGAATAAAGGCCTTCATTTTCGACTGTTATTTCAGATCTTTCCCATCTATCAATTAAATCTGACTTATTAACAATATCTAGCAAAAATTCTGTCAATTTGAGGGTGGTGTGAGGTGTCTTGTACCCAGCTATTCTCCCTAACCTTTTGGGAAAATGACCAGATCCTTTGTCTTAGCACTGGGCCCCCTCAGGACTTGCAAGGCTTTTTTTTCTTCTTTTTTTTTTTTTAGATGAAGTCTTGCTCTGTAACCCAGGCTGGAGTGCAATGGCACGATCTCGGTTCACTGCAACCTCCACCTCCTGGGTTCAAGTGATTCTCCTGCCTCAGCCTCCTGCGTAGCTGGGATTACAGGCGCGGCTAATTTTTGTATTTTTAGTAGAGACAGGGTTTCACCATGTTGGTCAGGCTGGTCTTGAACTCCTGACCTCGTGATCCGCCCACCTTGGCCTCCCAATGTACTGGGATTACAGGTGTGGGCCACTGTGCCCGGCCTAGGGCTTGCAAGTCTTAAGGAAAGAATTGTGTTTTCTATTATGTCTTAAAAGTCAGCAAACTGTAAATCCTAGGGGGAAATCATTTTCAGGAAACTAGAGATATAGTCCAGTCTCGGAGTAGCTTGCCATTCATATAGTCTAAAGGTACTATCAATTTCTTTTTAAATAGAAGGATGAAACATACACCACTGCCTGCAAGGACTTGGTGAAAAATGAACCCAATTGATACTTCTTTTCAAGCAAGTAACATCTAGCAAACTACACAGGCAAACAGGAACAAAATCAAGAGACTACAAAACTAATTCCAGCTGCAAAACTAGTTCTGTGACCTTCTGAGGTCTCTTACCTTTACCACAGATATTCCATGTGATCTGACATGCAGCAAATTACAGCGAAAAGAGCAGGATTTAAAGCCAAGGCACTTGTCCCATGTGAATTTTTAGTTCTCATGCCAATGTAGCTACTTTGTAGCTGAGTAATTTTAAAGAGTTATCTAACCTCAGATTCCTCATCTGTAAAATGGGGATAATAAAATCTTTGCGGCTGGGTGCGGTGGCTCATGCCTGTGGTCCCAGCGCTTTGGGAGGCTGAAGCGGGTGGATGACAAGGTCAGGAGTTCGAGACCAGTCTGGTCAACAAAATGAAACCCCTGTCTCTACTAAAAGAAAAAAAAAATACAAAAAATTAGCCAAGTGTGGTAGTGTGCACCTGTAATCCCAGGTACTCAGGAGGATGAGGCAGGAGAATCACATGAACTGGGGAGGTGAAGGTTGCAGTGAGCCGAGATCGCACCATTGCACTCCAACCTGGGCATCGGTGCGAGACTCTGTCTCAGAAAAACAAAAAGAAATCTACCTTGTAAGAATTAGGGACATTGTAGTTGCCCAATGAATGGTGTGTGTGCATGTGTATATGTGTGAATTACCCCAGCCTCCCTCCGAGATGAGAGAGTGATATAAAATACAATGTACTAGCCCAGGCACAATGGCTCATGTATGTAATCACATCACTTTGGCTGGCTGAGGCAGGAGGATCAGTTGAGCCCAGGAGCTCCAGACCAGCCTGGGCAATATGGTGAAACTCTGTTTCTACAAAAAATTCAAAAAGTAGTTGGGCATGGTGATGGGCAACTGTGGTCCCAGCTACTCAGGAGGCTGAGGTTGGAGGATCTCTTGAGCCCGGGAGATCGAGGCTGCAGTGAGCCATGACTGCACCGAGCTCCAGCCTGAGCAGCAGACAGAGCAAGACCCTATGTTTAAAAAAAAAAAAAGTACCATACAAAAAGCACTTTGAAAAAATAAGTATTATATAAGAAGAGTAATAAATTCATAATAATGTAAAGCATACCAATTCACTTTGGCTATCACACACAACAAAAAATGGCTAAGTTTTATTTCAAATCTATTGAAATTGTTCTTTTTTTTTTTTTTTTTGAGACAGAGTATCTCTCTATTGCCAGGCTAGAGTACAGTGGTGCAATATTGGCTCACTGCAACCTCTACCTTCGAGGATCAAGCAAGTTTCCTGCCTCAGCTTACTGAGTAGCTGGGATTACAGGCATGTGCCACCATGCTCAGCTAATTTTTCTATTTTTCAGTAGCAACGGGGTTTCACAATGTTGGCCAGAATGGTCTCAGTCTCCTGACCTCATAATCTGCCCGCCTCGGCCTCCCAAAGTGCTGGGAAAACAGGCATGAGCCACCATACCCAGCCAAAATTGTTCTTTTAACCACTTGCAGGACCAATAAGAAGTGACCAGAAGATTAATTTCCACTTAACAATGGGAAAGTTGAAGATGGCCAAATAGGAACAGCTCTTGAGTGCAGTTCCCAGTGAGAACGCAGAGGGTGAGTGATCACTGCGTTTCCAAATGAGTTTTTACTGCCAACAGATCAGGAGATTCCTGGGCAGAAAAGCACCATGAGTCTCCAGCATGGCTGTTTCAGTGGGCACAGTGGGTCTCCGCATAAAAACTCACACAAATCTGGACAGCTGTTTCAACTGGCACCTGGAATGCCTGGGAGGCAGAGTAGCCCATTCAACTGAAAAACTGGGGGCTGAAACAGGGAGCCAGGGGATCTGGCTCGGCGGGTCCCACCCCCACAAAAACCAGCAATCTGAAATGCTCTGCATTGAAAGTTTCACAGCAAGCACAGCTGGACCCAGGACTGTCCAGTTCTGTGGGGGGAAGGACATCTGCCACTACCAAGGCAATCCACCATTACTGAGGCAGTCCACCAATACCAAACCAGTCCGCCATTACCAAGGCAATCCATGATTACCGAGGCAGTCTGCCATTACCGAGGCAATCCAGCATTACAGAGACAATCCTCCATTACTGAGGTGGACCGCCATTACCAAGGCCATTCTAACTATACCTCTTTAAACAGAACTGCAAGGAAGTTCACACAGCAGCTGGGCAGAGCCCATGGCAGCTCAGCAACACCTCTGCTGGGAGACTGTGACTAGGCTACCTCCTTGCTGGGCAGGGCATCTCTGAAAAAAGGCAGCAGCACATCAGGAACTTATAAATAAAGCCCGACTCATACAGGCGGTTATGAGTTCTGCAGCATCTGTACCTGCCTAGCAGCTCTGAATGGAACAATAGAGCTC
Organism: Cacajao melanocephalus; assembly: GCA_963573385.1. Taxonomy (NCBI): domain Eukaryota; kingdom Metazoa; phylum Chordata; class Mammalia; order Primates; family Pitheciidae; genus Cacajao; species Cacajao melanocephalus. The sequence goes on from CAUYLG010013376.1 coordinate 90,823, forward strand.
ACAGCTCAGCACTTGAGCTCCTATAAGGGACAGACTGTCTCCTCAAGCAGCTCCCCTACCCCTGTATATCCAGAGACACCTCATAAAGGAGAGCTCAGGCTGACATCTGGCGGGTATCCTTCTGGGACAAAGATAACAGAAGAAGAAACTGGTAGCAACCCTAACTGTTCTGCAGCCTCTGCAGGTGATCCCCAGGCAAGCAGGGTCTAGAGTGGACCTCCAGCAGGTCTACAGCAGAGGGGCCAGACTGTTGGAAGGACAACTAAAAAACAGAAATAACTTCATCATCAACAAAAAGGACATCCACTCAGAGACCCCATCCGAAAGTCACCAACTACAAAAACCACAGGTAGATAAATCCACAAAGATGGGAAGAAAAAAGGATGAAAACACCTAAAACCAGAATGCTTCTCCTCCTACAAGGGATCACAACTCCTCACCAGCAAGGGAACAAGGCTGGATAGAGAATGAGTCTGATGAATTGACAGAAACAGGCTTCAGAAGGTGGGTAATAAGAAACTTCTCTGAGCTAAAAGAACATGTTCTAACCCAATGCAAAGAAACTAAGAACCTTGAAAAAAAGGTTTGACAAAATGCTAATGA
>CAUYLG010013377.1:0-36533 GCA_963573385.1 Cacajao melanocephalus
ACAGCCATAAAAAGGATGAGTTCATGTCCTTTGCAGGGACATGGATGAAGCTGGAAACCATCATTCTCAGCAAGCTGACACAAAAACAGAAAACCATATGCCACATGTTCTCACTCATAAGTAGGTGCTGAACAATGAGAACACATGGACACAGGGAGGGGAGCACTGCATACTGGGGTCTGTGGGGGTGTGGGGGCTGGGGAAGGATAGCAGAGGGTGGGGAGATTGGGGAGGGATAACATTAGGAAAAATACCTAATGTAGGTGACAGGGGGGATGAAAGCAGCAAACCACCATGGTATGTGTATAACTATGTAACAATCCTGCATGATCTGCCCATGTACCCCAGAACTTAAAGTAAAATAAATAAATTTTAAAAATATATTTTTTAAAAGGTTATATGTTGATGAATAAACATAGGGTTAGGTTTTATGAACAAAGCCATTTTCTTCGGCTACCTGATGTAGACAGCAGATTTGGTAGCCCAAATGTAAGATCCAAGACCCAGTGGGAGTTGGCATATCTTGTGTGATACAATTTAGGGCCAGGATACTTAAAGTCTCTCTCGAACTCTAATGTATCTCCCCAAATAGTCCTCCATTTTAGGCATTAGAATCAACAGTGGCTTCCAAAAAGGCCATTTTCATAAAGATGTTCTGGTTAAAATGCATACATTAGAGAGCTGAAAAATCAAGATGTCATTTTTTTCTTTTCTTGTATTCTCCGTGTCAATTTTAACAGAACATTCAAGGTTGTATGTACTACATTGCTTTCAAATACATCCTTATCTATCTTCACTACTACCAGTCTGGTCCAAGCCAACATCATCTTTCATCTGGGCCTATAACAGCCTCCCCGCTGGTTTTCTTACAACCAATTTTGCCCCTTGAAATCTGCTGTACTCTGCCAAGTAGCCAAAGAAAAAAATGTTTAGAAAATGTGAATCAGATCATGTAGTTCTTCTACTTACAATCCTCCAGTGTCTAACCCTTGGATTCAGAGTAAAATTCAAATTGCTCACCCTGGCATTCAATGCAAGACATTTTTCTTACAGCCCTTTGCATGCTCAGCTCTCTCTCATTCATACATCACCTTCCCCTCTACTCAATAAATCTAAAGAGGTCATTCTACCTACACACACACACAGACACACACACACACACACACAGACATGTACACATGTGTGCAACTGATACCCCTTTCCCATTGCTATTCCCTCATAATAATTACCACTATGTGAAATTTCAGCACTACAAGCATTCAGCCCTCTGTCCTGAAGATGTTGTTCCTTTACCCTAAATTTAGCTGTCACACTCAGGTGCAGACTTACAGAAGGAATCATTATACTTCCTTCATGACTGACTCATAGATTCACTGGACTTTATTCCTTTCCAGGATACCATTCTATATGGTCTATATATTATACTGCATTCTGAACCACTACACAATGTTATTGGTACCTTCTCCTCTGCCCAAATTTTTGTACTTGACTCCTCCTTGCTAATATTTAAAAATCATTAACCAAGACAAAAAATAAAAAACCCTCCATTTCAACACTGCTACTACATCTTTCTCTTCTCATACTTTTTGCAATGAAACTCTTTTAAGAAAGCTGACTCCTCATTACTCTGAATTCTTACCTTCCAGGGGTGATGGAAAAGTCATGTTTTTAGAAACTGGTCTTGTAAGATGCACAACTTTCACTTTGGGGAGAACTGTGTTTCGCATTAAACTAAAAGCTCCTTGAAGACAGTGCATTAGTATAGCACTTCTAAAGAAAATAAAAAATTGTATCACTTTAAAGAGGTTTGTACAGCATCTGACCCATGGTTTGTACTAAGTATCTGTTTTCAAACACCACATTACCCACAACAAAAAGATGCAAAGGATTAATATTTTTAAAAGGAATTTCAATTTTTGAGTTACTCAAGTTCTTTTCAAAGCAGAAGAGTAAAAAAGGAAAATTCTAACCACATGTTACCACCTGTGGGTGTTTTTTTTTTTTTTCAGACAGAGTCTTGCTCTGTTGCCTAGGCTGGAGTGCAGTGGCACTATCTTGGCTCACTGCAACCTCCACTTCCTGGGTTTAAGTAATTCTCCTGCCTCAGCCTCCTTAATCGCTGGGACTACAGGTGCACGCCACCACCCTGCTAATTTCCATATTTTTAGTAGAGACGGAGTTTCAGTATGTTGGCCAGGCTGGTCTCAAACTCCTGACCTCAGGTGATCTACTGGCTTCAGCCTCCCAAAGTGCTGGGATTACAGGCGTGGGCCACCACGAACTGGCTACCTTTTTTTTTTTTTTTTGGTCATTACTCAGAGAAAATTTTATCTCTTTGAGTATACAGTAGGTCTTATTATGTATTTAATCAAATGATTTCAAGTATGCATTCTAGGCAGAGAGTGACAGAGAGAAATAAAGCAAGCGATTTTCCTTCATTCTTCTTTACCTATCTTGGATACTACTATACTCCTACAGCTAAACCTGATATGTGATATGTGACTGGCATCCAAGATGTGTGAAATAAATGAATGAATGCATGCAGCTAATACACGACAGAGCAGTCCAAGCCAGGTTTTTCTGATTAAAAGCCCATATCCCACAACTAAACTGTATTGACTCCCCTCATCCATCTGAGTGAGTATGGTGGTGTTCTCCAGTGCCAGTTTTTGATCCTTGCTGTATACCCTCCTCGACTGCCATTATCTATGTTTGTGCTTTTGTTACCAAGTATCTACCTCAGTGCAAGGTCATTCCTTGTTTAGCATTATATATGAGCCTCAGAGCAAAAATAAAAGTTTTATGCTTGTTGGTGTCTATCAATTGTTGTGTGCAATTAAGAAATCCATTTTACAAATAAGGATCTTCATTTATAGAAAGGTTCAAAGTTATGCCCAATAGCACACAATTAATGGTAGAGTTGGTTCTAGAATCTAATTGGCATGGTCCTTTCACATTTTTTATGAATAAGGTGGGTTACAAATAAATAAATAATGTATCTTCTGCCTCCCAGTCAACATTCTAATACCACAGTGGCTGGCAAAATCAACCACTTCTATTCTTTAGCCCAATCTTATTTTATCATCTAGCTCTAGCAAGATCTGAGATGAAAGAATGTGAGCAGTCTAATGAACTTAGAAATTTGCTTTCCTCACCTTTTACTGAGTCCTGTCATTTTATTTGCTATCCAAGAATGCTAAGTATTTATTTAATGGTAAAGTGCCAAGCAATCTGACATCTCCTCCCAGTTAAAACAAAGTTGTCTCAAATACAGATGGATACATGTCATTTTGCAAGCTATCTTTGTTTTTCAGAGCTGCTTCCTCAAACTTTCTGCAATGAGATGCCCCCTCAGACTCCCTTCAGCCCTTCACCCCTGGCAATGGCTTTCCTTGAAAACATATAATCTTGTCTACCTGCATTTTTTTGTATGTTTAGGCTCCAGCAAAGATTCCATTATGAAAATGACAGAACTGCCAGAAAGAATTATGACTTCACTGCTTAACAAGCTGTGAATTCACTGTGGAGGTAGCAAGGCAGAGAAGCAAAGAAACAGGAGGAAAAATATACATGAAGGGAAACCCACCTTGGGCTTTGCACTTCTGCAAGTTGAGAATGGTTTTCCCAGCCTTTCAGGATTTACATGTTTGCTCCACCACAAACTACCTAAGTTTCTTTCCATAGTACAGGGTAGGATGTTTGCCTTTTATCTAAAGTTGGTGAAATTGATGATAATGATAGCTTACATTTATTGAGTGATGAATAGGTACTAACAGTAGGCTAAACATTTGTGCATATTACTTTATTCAATACTTACAACTTCTCTATATAACACTCCCATTTAAATCCTTTAAAAACATCCCGTTGGCTTTAGGATAAAGTCCAAATTTTTTAACCGAGTTTATGAGACCCTCTAAGATTCTACAAACTTTTGCCCCTCCCTCAACCTCATCTAATACCACTCTGTCCCTTTCTGGAATGGTCTGGTCTCTTCTATATTTTTGGTTCTTCCTGTGTTTATCCTTTGTCTTGTCTATAGGCCTTAAATATATTCCCTTGTAATCACATTTCTCCCGCTCTTCACCTGATTATCTCATACCTCCCTTTAAGACCTAAATATTTTTTCTTAGAGAGGCTACCTCCAACTCCCTAAGCTGGTTAAGTTTCCTTGTTGTTTGCTTCCATGGTTCACTCATGGTTAAAAAAGAGGAGAAACTCTTTTGTAACTCAATACTTGAAATGATGATTTAAATATGCACCTTTTCTGCTAGATTTAACCTCTATAAAGCCTGACACCATGTCTTCTAATTCATAGCTGTTTCACTAGCCTCTAGCTGAATGCCTGACACAAGTAGAGTTTGAATAAATAATTCAAAATCAATTATATGCAAAATCTATATATGAATATTCCCATTTTTTAGATGAAGAAGCAAGTTAAGAAGAGCTAAATAACACACCCAAAGACATAACATATGGTGAAGCCAAGCTCTGACTCGAAGACTGATGTCAAAACCCACGTTCACAATTGCTGTATAGTACTGTCTTCCCAAAATTCCCTCCAGCGATCACAGGGAAAAATAAAGACTATTTCTATAGGAGATTTGTCTTAGAGAAAAATCTAGTAGAAAAAGCTTCCAGGATTCAAGGAGGTGATCCTTCTCACATCTGATTTCACAGTTACATAAAAGAAGCTAGGGTGATTTAATATCTTTCCACACCCTGGGCACGATGGCATACCTCCCCAAAACCTGGTTTCTGCTTTTCACTTATAGGTGGTAGTGGAAAACAGGCAACCTATAGCTACAGCTGTTAGTCCTTCCTACACAGCTACATGCAAAAGAGAAAGTGAGTTTCTCACATTGAGAGAGAGAGGTTGCCCAGGCAACAAAGATAAAGCCAGAGCAACAGACCACTCAGTTGAGACAGGCTCTGTCTTCTGCACATTGTCCCATACCAGCGCCCACTTCTGTGGGGCAGCAGATGACTGTCTTCATATACCGTTTTAATGGGGTGCCCCTGAAGGACTCACCTGCCCCAACTGGACACAGTTGGCAAAGACATCTCCATGGACAGCCCAAACAATAGCTGCAGATTCTTGCTATGTAGTTGAGTGTTTAATGTTTAATCTGTAGACTATGCCGGAATAGCAACCCTACAGGTGAAAAGCTCAGTAGTTGTCAATTTTGTGACTTGTAATAAGAAAAAATGTTGAGCAATGAATTAAACATTTATTTAGAAAACTAAATTAAACCAGTTTGCATATCATGGCAGCCACTGTTATAGCTCTGCCTCTTAATAGGTATGTAACTTTTGTTAAGTTACTTAACATCTTAATCATGAATTTGCTCATCTAAAAAATAGGCTTACAAATATAAGCAATTACCAAAGATATCTTTGTGAGAAGTAAGAAAACGAAGATAAAGTGCATGATGTGTGGCACATAATCAGCCCTTAAGTGAAGTTTATAGGAATTATTTGTGTTTCTGAAAAGGTGGCTGGGCAGAAAAGATGATCTCTTCCTTTGAGTCTGTTTGCTAGTTTAAATTTAGTGGCAAAAGCAAGCTGCATTATAGTTGCTCCTGTAATAACCAGCAACATGGGCTCTACACCCTGCCTGGCACAGGCTGTCTTTGCTGTGCACTATAAAGCCTTTACCAGGCTCAATACGGCGTGAGGCACACAGTGGGTGCTCAAGAAATGCTTGTTGAAGCTGTCAACCATGCGCTGTGCAGGCAGTTTAAAGCACAGTAGGCATCTGGATCTTTAAAGGAAATTGTACCGTCCTAAGAGTCATTAAATGAGTTCTTCAGGGAGGGCAGTAACAATGTGCCATCTGATTGCTTTGTTCAGAAGTACTTTCTGACTGAGTTAACCTACTACAGATGCTGTTCTTTGCTACATAACCTCATGACTGCCAGTCCCTGCTAGGAAGTGGCTTTTCACGATGGCTTGCTGGTATGTGTGTACATGGAAGGAAGAGACTGGCTACAGGGGGAGAGAGCCCCAGAACAGAAACAAGCCCCTGCCAACCTGCTCCCAGCCACCAGCACACTGTCGTGTCCTTTTATGGTGTGTGTGTATGTTTATTTTATAGGGGAGTGGGTGGGTACGTCTGCAGTGCCCCCTGCCTTTGTAAAACAGGTCCAAATCTCATAGAATTCTATTAGAAAATCATTCTACAACATATCTTAATTTTCTGAAAGTATTTTATCCTTTGACTGCCAAAACCTCTTCAGAGAGAATTAAAATGAAAAAATGTGTAAATGAGTACATCTTCTAAGAGAAACCATTTCTGCCTGAACAGACCAAATTAGCTTTTTCTACGGAACAGAGTGCAGTATGTTGGCTTTGGTCTTTGTTCTTCAGTAAAAGATTTCAAAGGGGAAAACTATTCCAGAGTGAATAACCTCCAAACATTAATTTTGCAAAACTAATACTAGCGACTCATTAATATTTGTAAATCATCTAGATTTTGCTATTTTGAAAAACAAACCCCATGAAGTGCTAATAAAAGATACCACGTCTTGTTAACGTTCATATAATAATTACCAAAATCACAAATCCATCTGCTAAGTAGTCAGCAAGCAAGACAAATGAGTGTGCTCAGGTGAACAGATTATCAAATGCCTTTGGGAGTACAACCTCGCAGCCCCACCTAAACCATGAATCAAGCGGCTACTCCTTTTGCCACATGGACAGGCAACAACAATTTCATCTCCCATGTGAGGCAGGACAGAACAGTGGAGACATCCAGCAACTCGCCTTCCCTAGAGCGCACATGCTTATGCAAGTGTCAGCATGGCTCATGTATCTTTCTCTTACAACCTTTGTACTGACACTTCAGATTTCATTTCTTAGAAAGACACGAGAAAAGACTCAAAAGATGTCACCTAAAGTTAAACATAATCCCACTAGCTTCTGCATGTAAAATGCATATTGGTGAGGCTTCTCAGCTCTCAACATGGAGAAGAAATTTCATCTTCCTGTGAACTTCTATATCAGTTCATCTCTACTTCTCTTCTGACACTCATTACCTGTACACATTCCACACGTCCTCCCCTAGCAAGGCATCTTAAGAACAGAGACCATTCAGGTATAACAACTACTACTATTAATTATTATTGAGATGTCTACCATTTCTTATGACTATAAGTGTACAAGTCACTTGGATGAGTGCATTAATTTATTTGACTTTTAATTCTTCTTGTCATTTAATATTTACAACAGCCACTTAAGGTAAGTATGGCCTCACTTTACCATGAGGCAACTGAGGCTCAAAGATGCTGAGTGACAGAGCTGGGATTCATTCCTAGGTCTGAAAGATTCTAAGGCCTTTGCTAAACTGCATGTTAAACTGTATCTATGCTAAACTGTTCTTATCCAATATGGTGCCTAGTTCACGGCTAAGTACATAGCAGACATTGATAAATGTCGGTAGAATGAATGAATATCTTACTGTCAATTAGTTCCTGCATCCCCTTGGTAGTTAAGGTTAAACTTTTGCAGTTTCTGCTTTTGTTTTTTTTTCCAGGACTGCATGATATCAAGGATTACTGTTAGTATTGTGTACCTGAAAATGTCAATAAAAGCTCCCCTTACCTTTTTTATACTAGAAAACAAACACCTCTCCAGGGCTCTACCTCCTAGTTCAGAGTCTTCCAGGATGATATTCGCTATTGGACACATCTGATGGCTTTTCATTTGTGTTGGTGTTACTCACATGTTGGACTGTAAGCTAGATGGTAGGAGGGAGCCTAGTGTTCTCGGCACCTCCTCCCCAGCTCTCTTCAACATTCTAGGCTCCACAGCACATGGGGCAGGGAGCTCAGGGTCTGGTGGCCACTGACTTCACAATAGTCAATGTTTCCTATTGGTGGGGTAATGGGCTTTTACTAGTTTAACCCTGTCAGCACACAGCATTCTTCCACTGTCCTGGTAACAGTATGTTTACCATAGAGCCCATGTGCTTGGAGGAAGTACACCCTACTCTGAGTTCTAGAGTAGAACTCTGGGTGGTTTAAGCCCATCAGCACATCCCATTGGCTTTGCTGTGGTGATTAGTTCAAATCAGAAGACTTAGTTCAGGCCGATGAGAAACAAGGAGTTGTTTGCTGCAGCTTCTGGAAAAAAAAATGCTTCCTGGCTCAGAGAACTGTGGGGGAAGAGGTTCTCTCTTCTTGTTGGACATTCATGTAGAACAAGAAAGTTCCAGAAGGTACTGGAAATAATTTTGGAAGTATAACAGAATCCAGCTTTAGGATTAAATGAGATGTCATAGAAACTCAAGAAGAAAATGGAAAAAATATTACATTTGATGACATAGGTGAGGCATGTAATCAAGCCTTGCTCCAAAGCTTTGACAGTTCCAGGTTTTTCAGCTACATGAGAATCTAAATTTCTTTTTTTGTTTAGCCAGTTTTGAGTCAGATTTTCTCTAACTTGAAACTAAAAGATTCTCAGTATACCTAGGTGACAACGTTGATCGTTTCATGCTCGTCCTCATATTAACTTTTCTTTTTTTTTCCAGAAAAACAAGCATGACAGAGGTCTGAAGGCACACGGGGGACCACTTACTAGCTCATCACAAACTTGAAGCAGGCAAAATGTACCTGTCAGAGCCTAAGTAGAACTAGATTGGACGATATATGGCCATGACCTTCCAGAGTGCTCTCCAGTCTGTTTGACACTAGTGAACTGTGTTCCAGTCTCTCTCTATGGTAGTCACAAAGCCTAATTATGAAAACATGTTGAGATCACTGTACTGTTAGATCATTGCACCACTGGCATTCCTAACAAACAGATCAGCTTAGCCCAGCACAATCCCTAGTGGGATTGTGGGAAACCCTTCTTGGGTTTCTCATATATGAAACATTTTCAAATGAATTAATGAATGATAGGAGTGTAAATTAGTTCAGCCATTATTGAAGACAGTGTGGCAATTCCTCGAAGACCTAAAGACAGAAATACCATTTGGCTCAGCAATCCCATTACTGAGTATATGCCCAAAAGAATATACATTATTCTATTATAAAGACACATACACACATATGTTTATTGCAGCACTGTTCACAATAGTAAACACATGAAATCAACCCAGAAGCCCATCAGTGATAGACTGGATAAAGAAAATGTGGCACATATACACCATGGAATACTATACAGCCATAGACAAGAAGAAATGATAGTTCGTTCCTTTGCAGGGACATAGACGGAGTTGAAGGCCATTATCCTTAACAAACAAACTAACCTTAGTTTTCATCATTTAGCTCCCACTTTTGAGAAATTGCTGTATTTGAACAGAAAACCAAATATAGCATGTTCTCATAAGTGAAAGCTAAATGATGAAAACACATGTACACATAGAGGGGAACAACACACACTGGGCCTTTTGGAGGACTAATGGTGGGAGGAGGGAGAGGATCAGGAAAAATAATTAATGAGTACTAGACTTAATACCTGGTGATGAAATAATCTGTACAACAAATCCCCATGACACAAGTTTACCTATGTAACAAACTGCCTTTGTGCCTGTAAACTTAAAAGTTAAAGAAAATATCAGCTACTTAGACAATGATGTTCTTCTCTGAGACCCCCATGCTACCTTTGCTTACAAGGACAACTTCAACTGAAAAGTACAAAGTCAGCACAAATAAGGAAATTACAGGTTTCAATTTAAAACAATCTGCACCAAAGTATAATGGTAGCTGTCTCAAGTTGAGGTAACAGCTTGGATCTGGTCTGTTGGACTTGCTGTCCTGAAGGATGGGCCCTTCCCAAGTACTGAAGATTTTGGATATAAGGATAAGAAAGGAGAGGACAACAGGGAGACACCAAAGGGGGTTTATCCAGAGAGTGAGAAAATGGGATACAGTAACCTCTTGCTTTTTATTAGGGGCAGCTTCATGGATGAACAACTTGTGCATTTCACACAGGACCCTGTGTTCAGAAGAGCATCCTTGTTTAGCTACTGATCTGCTTTCACCATCCTGAAATTTGAAATACTTTTTGAACAAGGGTTCATACATTTTCATTTTGCTTTGTGTCCAGAATTATATAGACCATCCCCCTTGTTATAGATTTTTAGTTCCCTTTTTACTAAAAAAATCACACAGGAGCAAAAAGAATAACCATTCTACCAAAGACCTGCCTTAGATTTCCCGTCTTTTGTCTTTTTTGACTATCCGTTCCTTGATTGCTTTCTTTGTATTAAATAAATATTTTTAGTGTGCCACTTCAATTCTTAATATACTATATTTTCATGTTTTTTCTTAATATTTGCTCTAGGATTACAATATGCATTTTAATGTATCATGATCTTCTTTTGGTTAACAAAAAGTTAACCAAAAGTTAATTTAACTCCAGAAAATACATGAACTTTGCTCCGATATAGTGCCATTCCCTCCTTCCTCCTTTGTACTATTACTGTCCTATACATTAAATCTATACATGTTATAAACAAAACACTACAATGTCAAAATTACTGTTTCACACAATTCTATGTCTTTGAAAGAAATTGGGAAAAGTGAGAAAAAAATCTATTTTATGGGATCTTTTACACTAACTCACATATTAATCATTTGCAGTGCTCTTCATTTTTTTCCTGTGGATTTGTGTTACCTTACAGTACCATTTCCTGAAGGTCTTCCTTCCTTTAGTACATATTATAAAACAGGGCTGCTAGCAATATATTTGCTCAGTCTTTGTTAACCTGAAAATGTCCTTATTTTGCCCTCATTTTTGAAGGATAGTTTTGTTAGATACAGAATTCTTCTTTGACATTATTTTCTTTCTGCACTATGGATGTGCCATTCTTCTGCCTTCTGGCATCCCTGGTTTTAGATGAGAAGCCAGCTTAATTACATAGATGCTCACCTTTCTGTGATGACTGCTATTTTTCTTGCTGCTTTCAAGATTTTCTCTTTGGATTTGGTGTCCAACAGCTTGACAGTGCTGTGTTAAAGTGTGGATCTATTTGGTTTATCCTGCTTGGGTTTCTTTCAGCTTCTTGAGTGTATAGATTAATTTTCTAAAAAATCAAATTTTGGAAGTTTTGGCCATTATTTTTTCAAATAGGGTCCCTTTCTCTTCTCTCCTTCCAACATTCCCCTGATGTTGTTGTTTCTGTGCTTGAGCTTGTCCCACAGGTTTCTGAGGGTCTGTTTATTTTACTGCAGTCTGTTTTCTCACTATTCTCTAGATTGAGTAATTTCTATTGATTTATAGTTCACTGATTCCTTCTTTTCTCTCAAATCTGCCAAATCTGCTGTTGAACTCTCTAGTGAATTTTTTTTTATTACAGTTATTTACTCTTTAGCTACAGAATTTTCACTTGGTATTTTTTAATAAATTCAATATCCTTATTAAGAATCTATTGGTCGATCTCTTGTTACCCTACTTTTCCTTAATTCTTTAAACATGGTTTGCTTTAGTTCTTTGGAAATATTTATAATCGCTGCTTTGAAATCTTTGTCCACAAATATTTGGCAATACTCACAGAGTTTCTATTAACTGGTTTTCTTTTCTTGAGAATGGGCCACATGTTCTTTTCCTAAAAATGAGACATTTAAGATGATAACATATTGCAACTACTCTGAATTCTGTCATTTATTTCCCTCGATGGTGGTTGTTGCTAGTATTTTGTTTGTAACTTGCCTGGACTAAATCTGTGAAATCTGTTTCCCCTAGGCTAGTAATGCCTCTGCTAGTTTAAAATATATATACATTCCTGATTTTATTTTTAAATTTGGCTTGATACAGGTTGCTCCTGTGTCTGTATAGCCTTAGTGCTCAGCTCATGATTGAACATCATTTATGTTCAAATACCTTAAACCACTAAGATTTCCATCCTTTGCCCTTTTTCACCTATTCCCAGGTAGAGGACCATATACAAAGTTCAGGCTTTTTTCAAGCTCCCCCGAGTCTGGTATCTGCTAGACCCATTTGAGTATTCTATGCACAGGTATTCAGACTTTGGATTAACCAGAAGCATATAAAGGGCTTGTGTCTCTTCAGTCTCCACTGCCCAAAGGCACAGCCTCAGCCAGTAATATGCTATCTCTGACCACAACTGCAACTTCAGGCTGGTGGAGCCGATGGCCTTCCCAACTCACTCCTGTCCAAGATGATCATTTCTACTGGCAACTTTGCTTGGTGTCTGCACTGCCCAGCTCTTCAAACTGGTTGCATCTCCTTCAACATCTACAGAGAAGCTACTGGTCATCATGGCTTGCTGTACCTTGGCAGAACCTATAGGCTGGGCTGAGGTGGATGAGAGGAGCCCTAGGTCAGAACATCTCAGATTCCCACTGTTCCTGAGTGATGTCCCATGGTTTTTAAAGGACAAACACTTCTCAGGTTGTTGTATACCTTTAATTGATTTCCAGAGCACAGACAGTTGAAGTTTCCAACTTTTCCCAGTTCTGTCACTGCATTTTGTTAAGAGGATTTACCCAACTTCCTTTTAGCCAGAGCCATAGCCAAAAGTCCACTCTTTGCCTTGGGTTTTGACTTTTCTCTCTTTTCTTCCTTCATTGTTCCCTTTCATACACTTAAATCCAACACATGCTAGCGGCTCTAGAGCAATAAAATCTTTCTTGCATGTGTAAGAAAACTTCAGCAACAGATCATATAGTATTATTAATAGAAATCAGACAGATTAATTTGCAGCAAGTCGAAAGCATTCAATGCTTTCGATGCCACTTGCCATCTATCCTTAAGCTTGTGGCTATTCCTGCAGACCAAGAGTGGTAGATATCAGACGCTGCCTCATGCTATCACTCCTGTCACAACTCTAGGACACATCACTAAATGACTGTGACTTTCTTCACCATTAAACCGAGACATGATCTCAGAACCTTCCTCAGACAGAACTCCAGGCAGCCATTATGTAGTTCCGAAGATGAGATCTCGTAGCCATACCTTCTTCAAGTCCCCAAAGCTGAAATGTAAAACTCATCACACTATCTGCTGTGCTTCCACACACTGGTCAAGGCTTGGGGTTGGTTTCCTGAGGAACACATCTTTTTTTACTTGTGCCTCAAGCTCAGCCCCTGTGACGACTTTTCTTCTGAACCTTTGCACTTATTCCTTTGGTGATTTCATCCATTTTCATGATTTTAAATCCCATCCATTTATTGGCTCTTTCCAGGTTTATATTTTTTTAGATCAAATCTCTCCCCCAAACTCCAACTCTCTATATGCCGTCTCCACTTGGAAATCTGAAGGACACCTCTAAGTCACCATACCCCAAACTGAACTGTTTTGGGTATGGTGAGGAAACTGAACTGAACTGAACTGAAGAGGGAGAATTGACCAGCCTGTTTTGAATAGGCCTCCCAGGTCAAGGTGGTAATCTTTTCTCTCCACCATCCGCAAGAAGGGCAGTGGGGTTAGGTGGACATGAATTGTCAACTCAGAGGATAAGAAAATATGAATTAAAAATGCAAAAGAAGAGGTTTGTACTGGGATTTGTTGACATTATGGTTTCACCTGAACCCTGACACTCATTCTTGTTGAAACCTAAGCTCATTTCTCTTTGTTGATATTATAATTTTATGTCTAAAATTTGTTTTTTATGTATTCTTACCCCTCTTTCTCTTTTTGGAATACAGAAATCAGTCTCTTGGCTATAGCCAAACATCCAGGAGAATGTTCAGCAAATACCACATGCTATTATTACTTTTAACTTGCAAAAGTTTAGTTGCTCACTATATTATAATTAAGTCCTTTTCCAGACATAAAGCCCTCCTCACACGTCCAGTGAATGTAAATTCTCACTGGTGTTCATTTGACCTTGCCGAACTAACCTGAGCATTTTGTCCACTATTGTGCAAAGGATAATTTTTTTTTTAGTGCTCTTCTCAATGACTATAGTTGAAAGGAGGAGAAAGTGATATCTCTGTAACCCAAGCCAGAGCCTTCTGCAATAATACATTGGCAAGTGACAATGTGATGAAAATGTTTTATGTGAGCATGCTTTTGTTTCCCATCTTAGTGTTTCTGAGAGCAGATCCAACCTGCTCATTATTCTTCTGTTACACAATGGGAAATGGAGGTAAGAAGATTGCTGACCTCCCTGCAGGTTTGAGACAACATTTCTTAAGAATGCTAGCTCACAACAGGCCTCCTTGGAAGTGTCCAGAAAAAGCACCCTCTCTCAATAATCTCTTCTTTCTAAATGGGCAGTGCTTTTTTGATCAACTTAACTGCAGTCAAGGGTACCTATAGTACCAATTCAAAGATTCAGGGGTCAATTGCTTGCCTATAGAGATTTACTCAGATGTCATCTTCCTTCTTTCTTGGCTTTTGAGGCATTTCGTTATTCCTAGCAACTCTAGCCGAGGGTAAACAAGAGGCACTGTGAGGAAAATTTAGGCCACTTTTGGCTTCTTATTAGAAGGTATGGGAAAAACCTGGGGGTAAACTGGGTAGGTGGTAGAAAGGACTGAAATTGTCCAAAGTGAGGTTTGAGAAATATCTATGGATTCTAATTAGCCCCGCCTTAGCTTATTCTTTCCATATCATAGTTTATAGTGAGTTGACTTTAAATAGAAAACACCTCTTAATTCTCTTAACAGCTAATAAAGAAATTACTTTCCTATATAATTTAGAAGACTAATTTAGAAGATAATTGTGTGTCAGTGCATGCATGGGTATATGTGTGTATGCATGCACATGTGTGAGTGAATGGATAAATCCAGACATTTTTCCCCCAACCTCCAGCAGCAAATCCATGTCTGGTCATCAGAAATAATCTGCAATGTTTCCTATCATTCTTCCTGAAGCACCAGGGGAATTTCAAACTCTGAACCTTCCTTAGTATGTTTGAACTGAATTCTTTATATTGGCCCACCCATTCGTTAACTATTCACAACATATCACTCCTTTTTGTTTGTTTGTTTGTTTTCCTTAAATTAGCTCAAAATCATCTCCGGGGAACTGGGATTCTCAAATTCAAGGCCTATTGTATTCTAGGGTTTATCAAATTATCAGCCTGTCCCTCAGCTTTCTCTCCTGGTTTTAAGGGATGATCGGAATTACCTAAGATATTAAATTGATATGGTTTGGCTGTGTCCTCACCCAAATCTCATCTTGAATGGTAGTTCCCATAATCCCCACATGTCGCAGGAGGGGCCCAATGGGAGGTAATTGAATCATAGGTGTGGTTACCCCAATACTGCTGTTCTGGTGATAGTGAGTGAGTTCTCAGGAGATCTCATGATTTCAAAAGGAGCTTTTCCCCCTTTTGCTTGGCACTTTTTCTTGTCTGCCACCATGTAAGACATGCCTTTGCTTCTCCTTTGCCCTCTGCCATGACTGTGAGGCTGCCTTCCCCAGCCATGTGGAGCTGAGTCCATTAAACCTCTTTCCTGTATAAATTACCTAGTCTTGGGTATATGTCTTTATTAGCAGCATGAGAACAGACTAATACACAGATCTTCGGACAATAGATTTCATGAAGAGACTGAAGAGTCTAGTGGCCCAGGTGGCTGAATCTTCTCCCAGCTGAGTTCTCCTTTATATACATCCCATTTGTGATGTATATAAAGGTATATACTTTCATGATAAATAAGGTCACAGAGCAGAGAAAAAAGGAAAACTAGCCACCTAGTATATGCAGAGAGATACCAAATGCAGTAGATCAAAAAGACTTCCTTAAGCAAGGGGCAGGAGGAGAAAGCTATATCCAGCAGAGATAATCCAGATGTGAAGGTATCAAAGAAGCCTTGAGAATCTGGAAAGACAGCCTAGAAAACAGTGTTTCTTCACCTGTAACAGCACTAAGTATGCTAAAATATCCGCGTGGGAATTATATTGTATGCTGTTTTAATTAAAGCTGATTGTATTCTGCCTTGGAATTGTAACTAATTCTGTTTGCTCTTTGAGAAATTCTTATTGTTTTTTTTTAAATATCCTTTGCTTCAGCAGCTGAGATTTCAAGTAACAGAGATTGGAAAATAATCCCATGTGTTTCCAGCTGGATGAATTGTTTGCTTGTAAAGTTATTTCCTAAGATTTTTTTTCAATTAACATATTGGATCCTTTAGGAGTACCCTGGATAAATGCCCAAGTCGCTCTTTGGTTAAGTAGAATAGCACAAAGTCTGTATCCAGGGAACCCAATCCTCTGATTACAGAGAGGGTCAAAGCTGTTAAAAGTCAAAAGATTTTAAAAATGATTATTAGGGAGTTTTTCTTCCCATTCTCTCTCAGATAAGTATTTTGGCTATGGTGACTGATTGTTGAGGAAAAAAAAAATAGAAAAAAATAAAACCTATTATCAACCACACTTGGGATACCATTAAGAGCCACCTAACATTATTCTGAAATTTCTGCTTCAGGGAGATTACCAAGCATCCAGAGAGAAACAAAATGAGATCCACTTAAGAATATGTGACCTATTGTGACAAACGGAAGTTCTGAGGTGCCCTGGAATCAGAAGAGGTAAATTTTCATAAGTAAAGAAAAAAAAAAAACACACGTTGGGTGCCTGGGTAGGCTTTGGCCTCAACGAATATATCTGTAACTTTTCTATGTGTAGCTGTAGCTTAAAATTTGAAACTAAATATTTGAAATTTGTATCTAATTTCCTCAAAGTTGAAAGAGAAATCAGAGAACAGTTTTTTTTTAATTGAAAGCTGTTGCTGAGGTGAACCAGGACTATTATTCTAACAACATAAAGCACATTCTTCCAGATCACCAATTGATAATGTCTGTAAATAGGTAGGGGTAATCTGAATCTAACATGGATAAGATAAATTTGCCTTTGGTATGAAAAAATAAATGAGAAATTTTTTTTCAGAAAAATTTCTACTGCAAAGCATTCTTACTCCACCAGTTACCATTGATTCATCTATGCATTTATTTATTCTCCCTACTATTAGGTATTGAAATTTTACTAGTTTCTAGGTATTGAAGATACAACAGTAAATCAGACAGACTTAGATCAGTCCTCAAAGTACTTAAAGTCTATCTGTGCCCCTCAAAATTCATGTATTGAAATCCTAACGCCCAAGGTGATGGAATCAGGAGGTGGGCCTTTGGGAGGTGACTAGATCATGAGTGCAGAGCCCTCACCAATGAAATTAGTGCCATTACAACATAGATTCCAAATAGACCCTCATCCCTTCCGTCATGTGAGGTACAGCTAGAAGGCACTGTCTATGAGCCAGAACACAGGCTCTCACCAGACACCAAATTCACCAGCACCTTAACCTTGGACTTTCCAGCTTCCAGAACTAGGGGAAATAAATGTATGCTGTTTATAAGCTACTCAGCTTATGATATTTTATTATAGCCTCCTGAATGGACTATGACACTGTCTAATGAAGGACATAGATAACGATCTAAGATATAATTGTGCCATATAATCCATGCCAACATGGGGAAAGGCCAAGTAGCTCTGGAAGCACCTAGCAAGGCCACCCAGCAATATGTGGAGATGGTGATAGGCTGTCAGAAAATACATTCCCTGAAGTGGCGTTTTAGCTGAGGTCTGAAAGTGTGAGCCAGGTAAAGGAGGATTGAAAGTAAAGAGGGCAAGAAAAGAGAGAAAAAAAAAAGGTCCTCATAGTATGTTGGAGAAACTAAAAGAAGTTTGGTATGTCTTCAGTGTAAAGTTTGGGAAAGGGTGGTAGAAAACTTGGCTAGAGGAGAGATCAGGTCTTAAAGCTGAGCAGATTTGAGACCTGACTTCTGAGGTCTGCACAGGCTTGGAATCAGATAGAGCTTGGTTTGATTCCCAGTTCTGATCTTTCCCAGCAACTTAGGCAAGTCATGTCACTTCTAAGCCTCATTTTCCTTACCTATATAATGGGGAATATACCTATTTTGTAGGATTGCTTGGAAAATTAAATGATGGAGCATATCTGTACCTGACAGATTGGAGGTATTCAATAAATGGGAGCTATAGCCGATGCTGTTACTATAGTCAAATACAGTGGCATTCCAGCAAGGAATAACATATCAGGAAAGCAAGCTCTATCACCATCAGTTTAGGCATCAGCAGAGCTACATATGTTGACATTTTGGGGTGGGGTACCTTCCTGATGTGTCTCGGTATCTTATTCTTTTGAGAGTTTAACCCTATCCTTTGTTTCAAGAAGGCAAATATTTCCTACTGTAAGCAGTGGAGTCATTTGATATAATCATTCTAGGCATTGTGCCCATCCATTATTACAATTTGTCCTGGTCACTCATGCTGCCTAAGAAGATGCCTAAATATCATCCATTCCCCTCTGAGTGGGCATAAGAAGTCAATGAAATGAACTAATGCAGAGGTTGCTAATACCTATGTTGTTACCTTTTTGTTATCAGCCTTAAGACTCCTTGTAAGCAGGAAAAGAAAAAAAAAAACCCTAGACAGTTATGGAGGATGGTTTCTCAAAAAAAAAAAACCAGATAGGTTGATTGAGATTTTTGGTCCTTTTGATTGCTTTTCACATCACTAGGCTCAAATAAACAGAACCTCTCTGTGCAGAGCGGTAGTAGGAGAACTCGCATAAAGCACTAAAGCTCTCCCTGAGCCAAATGAGAAGCCTGTCATCTCATTTCTTTTAGCCCCTAAGGCTGTGGGCTTGGTTTTACTATGCGAGCACTCTAACACACCTGTACTGAGACTTTGCCCCTTGCCAGGTAACTGGGGATCATAGAGATAAAGGACGTACTCTATGCCCTCCCTGAGGTCCTTGGTCTGTTGTGGGAGACAAACCAGTGAGCCAGTGTTGGTTTTTTTCAATGGTGTCTAATGGACAGCCCCTGTACTAAATGCTTCATATGCTTGATTAGAGTCCCCCAAACCACCCTTTGAATTAGGTAGTATAAACTTCCATTTGTGGATTAAAATAATTGATATTTAAAAGTGGTTGCTAGGCTGGGCATGGTGGCTTATGTCTGTAATCCCAGCACTTTGGGAGGCCAATGCGGGCAGATCACCTGAGGTTGGGAGTTCGAGATCGGCCTGGCTAACATGGTGAAACCCCATCTCTACTAAAAATACAAAATTAGCTGGGTGTGGTGACGTGCACCTGTAATCCTAGCTACTAGGGAGTCTGAGACAGGAGTATCACTTGAACCTGGGAGGCAGAGGTTGGAGCGAGCCAATATCACACCATTGCACTACAGCCTGGGTGACAGAGTAAGACTCCATCTCAGAAAAGTGGTTACTAGTAACTTCCCCAAAGATAGGTAGTGAGTAGCAGAGCTGGGATGGGGCTGAGGCCGTCTTGCTTTTGCACTTTATGTCATGCCACCTCCTCACTCCTCACAGTTTGTCAGTGAGTTACTCTGATATGTGGTATTAAGGGGTTACTTAAGTACTAAGCCCTGAGGAAGAACTGTGGGACCACAGAACGGAGGTGCTTTTGACAGAAGGCAGAGAAAGAGAAAGATGGAGTCAGAGCAACTTGCCAAGGGAAGTGGCCTCTGCTCTGAGGTTTGAAGGCTGAGCAGGGGTTGGCATGTGAAAGCATGAGGAAAGGAGACATCCTTTGAGCTAGAGTGAGCTGCAGTCACACCTTCATGGAGGCTGAGAGAACGGGATGTCTTCAAGGAGCTGCAGGTCGCTTGGTACAGCTCCTGGTTATCTGCGACAACAGAGGGAACGTGTGGGACAGATGATCTGAAATTTATGTCTGTTTGGCTTCTGTATGTATAAGGTTTTTATTTATTTATATCCCGCCTTGTTCCACAAAGCTTTTGAGGGAAAATTTATTACATGATTTTTATGCAGTGACCTCCCTAATTAAGTTTTCTCAGCACTGTCATGTTCGTCTTTGTATTCCCTGAGCCATATGAAGAGAGACTTGAATAAAAGTTGAATTGAATTTACATACTTTGAGCAGTCTGTAAGCAGTTAGCAAGGGCAACTGGTCCCAGAAGCTTGTGGGTGGAAGGGAAAAATTTTACTGGGCCAAAATGTAAAATTGCTTAGATTGAGGTACCGTATTTCACAGAATCTAACATACTATTGATTATAGGGTATGCTGCTATTAATACCTGAAGTGCTATTAAAAAAGAAAAAATCCGTTCATTAAATTGCAACACAGTATAAACTCACCATCTATGGTAAGATGTACTCTAATTTCAGATAGATTAAATGTGAAAAAAATGTGTTTTTAAAGAGAAAATGCATGGTGATAATACTATCCCCCACCCCAAATAGTCAGAAATTCTAAAAAGTACTGATACTCTGCTTGACAGTGAGAGAAAATGAAAACTCTTACTCCTTTCTGGAAGGCAATTTGCCAAAAACCTAAGCCCAAAAGAGTCGTAAACTCTTTGACCTAGCAATTATATCTCCGGGAATTGAACCTAAGGAAATATGCATAAAACTTTATGTTATCCCAGAATTGTTAATAGTAGCAGAAAATAAAGAAGAAATAAACTAAAATCTTCATTACATACATGATGTTAGAGTTTTACAACAGATTAAAATGATGCTAAAGCTTTG
Organism: Cacajao melanocephalus; assembly: GCA_963573385.1. Lineage (NCBI taxonomy): Eukaryota > Metazoa > Chordata > Mammalia > Primates > Pitheciidae > Cacajao > Cacajao melanocephalus. Next base: position 20,449 of record CAUYLG010013377.1, read on the forward strand.
TGCAGTGCCAATATCGTAGCCAATGAAGTTTATCTGAGGTGCGATTATTGCTAATTGAAAACTTTTCCCAATACCCCGCCATGACAACTTGAAATAAAATGATGCTAAAGAAATATTTAAGTGAAAAAATTATATTGCATTTTAAAAATCAGGTAACAAAATATTTGTTATAAAATAAAATTACTCCTGTGAAAAAATATATTTACATTTCATGTTTACATGGAAATTAAAATCTTGAATGACATATATCAAAATATTGACAGAGATTGCCTGGATGAAACAATTGTAGTTGATCATCTTATGTTCTAATTTTTCAAAAATTGGAAAACTACTAGTTAGATATAGGCCTTTTTTTTTTTTTTTTTTTTTTTTGAGACAGAGTCTTGCTCTGTCACTCAGGTTGGAGTGCAGTGGTGTGATCTCAGTTCACTGCAACCTCTGCCTCCCAGGTTCAATCAATTCTCCTGCCTCAGCCTCCAGCCTCCTGAGTAACTGGGACTACAGGTGCACACTGCCATGCCTGGCTAATTTTTTCTATTTTAGTAGAGAAGAGGTTTCACTGTGTTGCCCAGGCTGGTCTCGAACCCCTGAGCTCAGGCTAGGCCTTTAAGTAGACAATACACATGTGAATATTGGAAAACTAACTCCCTTGTCTTAGACACTTTATTGTTTATGAAAAAGGCTCCTGAATCTTTCCTGTTTCATAAATGATTCTGTCCAGGCTCCAGGTGGTTCCAACTGAGGCCCTGGTTAAAAGGGTGTGAAAAGATTATTTGATTCCCAATTGGAAATACAGCTTTATCACCTGGAGTTTTCCCTCAAACGTTGATACCTAAAAGGAGAAAATAAATACTACTACCTCAGGGAGCCAAAGGGTCTGGGGAATGAGGTCTTTATGATGTAATCTTAGCCTGAGGCAAACTGCGGGACCCTGAGCACATGTAAGTCAAGCTCTAGGTCCTGCGAGTGGGAAAGGGGTTGATGGGCAGAAGTCAAACTTAGGCTTCAACTTTTGCCATGGCTTGAATGGTAAATCCTCATCTCTAAAAACCACACTGGTACAAATTAACAGCTTTTGTTTCGTAAGTCATTTATAATTCTTCATAAATGTTTTTCGAAAAGACAAATTTTTTGGTGGCCTAGACTCCACTTTAAGGGGAAAATGCAACACTGACCATATCTATTTATGAGGTAAACTGGACTTTCTACTTCATACAGGAAATATTTTTGAACGGCCAAACACAGAATTCCTGCTTGAATAGGAAAGATTGTAACTATGCATTCGGTATTTGTATTTTATCCCCAAATTCGTGAGTTGCCTTTTTGACATTTTTTCCAATGTGGTTTTATATTTATTTATAGCTTGATTTTTAAAAATCAGCTGTTCTTATACTTCCCAGCATATATACCTAATGATTCCTTAATTTAAATCTCAGTTCATGTACAAGTTTTATTTTGTAAACAAGTTTTATTTACATGTTTATAGAGTTTGGTTTGTTATTACATTTTGTCAGCTCTGCAAGGTTTGAGTCATTTGTAATCTTTGAATGTTTACATAGTATCTATCTATCTACATCTATTTTTATATAATATATGGCAGTTGTCACCTCAAAGAGTAAAATAAAGATTTCAAGTGACATGGAAGTCTACATCAAGAAGAGATGAGTTGGCATTTGGGGAATGAAAGTATGCTTGTGGGCATCTACTGTTTGTCTTTCTTGCATCACTGTCCTCTGTCTCTGATAGCAGAACTCCATGTTGATCCTGCCACTCCACTTTGTCTTAATAGAGTTACAAGTCTCTGTGCCCTGCCTTCCTGGCTGCAGATCCAGGCCTGGATGATCAGAGTGCCACATCTACTTGGCCAGGACAGTTGACTCAAATGTGAACAACTATTCCAAATCCAACAGAGAACTTCTCTGGAATATTTGTATATGGACACAGAGAAAGGAGACTTTTTCTCCTTTTTTTTTTTTTTTTTGCTTTCATTTTGGATTGTGGACCATAAGAATGTCAGTCAGGAGTTATACCTACTTGTTCTGGCCAGATGGAAGAAGTGCAGATGGAAGAACATTTGCTAGGAAAAAAAAACAAAACATAAGGCTACTGCCCAAGGAGAACAGATCTAAAAAGGGAGCACAGCGTCAGACACATATTTAATGAGCCCTTAGAGACTGGATGCCACCTCTACCCTTTGATTTTCCAACAAGATCCATTTTCTTTTTCTTGGTATAAACTTTTTGGAATTGGGTTTCTGTCATTTGAAGCTGCCCAAGTGCTTGACTAATCCTTGGCCCCTTAGTTATCTTCCAGATCATGCTAGGTGCATACATGTCCTCTCCATGCATGCATAGTTGGCTGCGTTCCACTGAATTCTCTATTATATGAGCATCCAAACAGGTATGATTTTATTAAATTAGTAATAGTGTAGTTACTTTAAAGAGAATATGAGTGACTTCAGCCTAATATACTTTTGAAAAGCTGTGCCCTTCTCCTAGAAGTATTCCTTGTTGAGTAGTTCCTTGCCCTAGTGTTCAGACTTTTGTACTGAACTAGAACATCTGTCCACCCATGGTGCAATTAGAGCCTCAATTTTACATTGTTGAAGATCTAGCACAGTCAGAAGGCATGAGTTTCCTGTAGACTTGTCTTCTTGGGTCTCAAGACTACCAAAGGCCATTTTAGAAAGAAAATAATTATGAGGCTACGTGAAATGCAACAAGATTTTATAGAAATCGAGGCTGACTTTAGAAGGTAGCTGGAAAAGAGGATACTCCTCCTCCCACCCTTTCTCCTCCCCAACAAATGCCATATGTCTGCTCACAAAGCATTCTGGCTCACTGCTATGTGGTTGACCTTCAATGCTGAAAAAAATGCCAAAACACTTGGGACCTAATTTTCCTTTCAGCTCATTGTTACACTCATATTTAATATGGTTGAGGGAGAAAAATAAAAATTATGACAAGCTGCCTGAAATTCTTTAAAGTAGTCCATCAATAAGACAGATCTCTGGATACTTCATAATATTTGTGACGGTTCAGAGAAGGATGAGTCTTTGGGGCCCTTGAAAAATGCTTCTGTTGCCTAGGGATGTGTTCAGAACCACTTCAGCATTTATATCACCTGTAGAAAAACTAAGAAATATTAGATTGGTGCAATTACTTTTGCATCAACCTAACAGAATGTTTCCACTTCTTTTTCTCTAAATACAATTAATTCAATTTTAGATTACTATGTTGGATGCAGAACAGTTAATAGAGGAGTTTGCTATTCCATGTGTGACATGGTAGAATCATGAGCCTTTTATAGCATCTTAATAGCAAATGAAATTTCTTCCCCAAATTAAGATAGCTTTTGTGTTGGTTTCTTAGGGCTGCCATAACAAAGTACCACAAACTAGGTGTCTTAAAATGACAGACATTTAGAGTTTCACAGTTCTGGGGACTACAAGTCTGAAATCAAGGTGTTAGCAGGGCCAAGCACCCTCTGAAACCTGTGGAGGAGAACCTTTCATTGCTTCTTCCAGATTCTGGTGTTTGCTGCAAATCTTGGCATTCCTTGGCTTGTACTTGCCTCACTCCAGTCTCTGCCTTCCCGGTTGCATGGCCACCTTCTTCCTGTGGGTCTCTCTTTTGATTACATCAGTCATATTGGATCAGGGCCCACTCTAATTCAGTAGGACCTCCTTTTAACTTGATTTTGCTAATTACATGTGCAAAGACTCGTTTCAAATAAGATGACATTCTGAGGTACTATGAGTTAGGAATTTAACATATTTTGGGGAGAACATGATTCAACCCTTAACAGACAAATTATTACCTGATTGTAAAACGAATACATGCTTGTTGTAATAAAGAGATGTACAAAGAAGAAATTAAAAATCATCCAGATTCCTCCCACCACAAATAACCATGTTAACAATTTGATAGAGATGATCCAAAATGGCCGAATAAGAACAGCTCTGGAGTGCAGTTCCCAGTGAGAACACAGAGGGTGAGTGATCACCACATTTCCAAATGAGTTTTTACTGCCCACAGACCAGGAGATTCCCAGGCAGAAAAGCACCACGAGTCTCCAGCATGGCTGTTTCAGCTGGCACAGTGGGTCTCCACACAAAAACTCACACAAATCTAGGCAGCCGTTTCAACTGGAGCCTGGAATGCCTGGGAGACAGAGTCACCCATTCAACTGAAAAAAAAGTCACCCATTTTTGGGGGCTGAAACAGGGAGTCAGGTGATCTGGCTCAGCGGGTCCCACCTCACAAAGACCAGCAATCTGAAACGATCTGGATTGAGAGTTTCACAGCAAGCACAGCTGGACACAGGACAGTCCAGCTCTGTGAGGGGAATGGCATCCACCATTACTGAGGCAGTCTGCCATTACTGAGGCAATCTGCCACTACCAAGGGAGTTTGCCATTACAGAGACAGTCCACCATTACAGAGACAGTCTGCCATTACTGAGGCAAACTGCCATTAACGAGGCAGTTCTAACTATACCTCTATAAACAAAACCACAAGGAAGTTCACATAGCAGCAGGGCAGAGCCCATGGCAGCTCAGCAATGCCTCTGCTGCGAGACTGTGACTAGGCTACCTTGTTACTGGGCAGGGCATCTCTGAAAAAAGGCAGCAGCATGTCAGGAGCTTATAAATAAAGTCCCACCTTCCTAGGACAGAACACCTGGGAAAAAAAGGTGGTTATGAGTTCTGCTGAAGCAGACTTAAATGTACCTGCCCAGCAGCTCTGAACAGAATAACAGAGCTCACAGCTCAGCACTTGAGCTCCTATAAGGGACAGACTGTCTCCTCAAGCAGCTCTCTGACCCCAGTATATTGAAAGAGACACCTCATAAAGGAGAGTTCAGGCTGACATCTGGCAGATATCCTTCCAGGACAAAGATAACAGAAGAAAAAATTGGCAGCAACCCTTACTGTTCTGCAGCCACCACAGATGATCCTCAGGCAAGGAGGGTATGGAGTGGACTTCCAGCAGTCCTACAGCAGAGGGGCAAGACTGTTAGAAGGAAAAATAAAAAAAAGAAAGAAATAACCTCATCAGCAACAAAAAGGATGTCCACTCAGAGACCCCATCAGAAAGTCACCAACTACAAAGACTGCAGGTAGATAAATCCACAAAGATGGGAAGAAACCACTGCAAAAAGGATGAAAACACCCAAAACCAGAAGACCTCTCCTCTTCCAAGGGATCACAACTCCTCACCACCAAGGGAATAATCCTGGTTGGAAAATGATTCTGATGAATTGACAGAAACAGGCTTCAGAAAGGGTGTAATAACAAACTTCTCTGAACTAAAAGAACAGGTTCTAAACCAATGCAAAGAAACTAAGAACCTTGATAAAAAGTTTGACAAAATGCTAATGAGAATAAATAGCTTAGAGAAGAATATAAATGACTTGAGAGAGCTGAAAAACACAAAACGAGAACTTCACAAAGCATACACAAATTTCAATAAGCTGAATCAACCAAGCAGAAGAAAGGATATCAGAGATTGAAGATCATTTCAAAGAAATAAAGAGAGAAGGCAAAATTAGAGAAAAAAACACTAAAAAGAAACAAACAAAGCCTCCAAGAAATATGGGATTATGTGAAAAGACCTAATCTACATTTGATAAGTATACCTGAATGTGACAGAGAGAATGATTTCAAGCTGGAAAACACTCCTCAGGATATTATCCAGGAGAACTTCCACAATCTAGCAAGCCAGGCCAATATTCAAGTCCAGCAAATACAGAGAACACCACAGAGATATTCATCAAGAAGAGCAACCCCAAGGCACATAACTGTCAGATTCACCAGGGTTGAAATGAAGGAGAAAATGCTAAGGGCAGCCAGAGAGAAATGTCGGGTTACCCACAAAGGGAAGCCCATCAGACTCACAGCGGATCTCTCGGCAGAAACTCTACAAGCCAGAAGAGAGTGGGGGCCAATATTAAACATCCTTAAAGAAAAGAACTTTCAACCTAGAATTTCATATCCAGCCAAACTAAGCTTCATAAGCAAAGGAGAAATAAAGTTCTTTATGAACAAGCAATTGCTGAGAGATTTCATTACCACCAGTCCTGTCCTATAAGAGCTCCTGATAGAAACACTAAACAGGGAAAGGAACAACCAGTACCAGCCACTCCAAAAATGTACCAAATAGTAAAGAGCATTGACACAATGAAGAAACTGTGTCAACTAATGGGCAAAAAAACCAGCTAGCATAAAAATGGCAGAATCAAATTCACACATAACAATATTAACCTTAAATGTAAATGGGCTAAATGCCCCAATCAAAAGACACAGACTGGCAAATTGGATGAAAATCCAAAACCCATCAGTGTGCTGTATCCAGGAAACCCATCTCATGTGCAAGGACACACATAGGCTCAAAATAAAGGGATGGAGGAAGATTTACCAAGCAAATGGAGAGCAGAAAAAAGCAGGAGTTGCAATTCTCGTCTCTGATAAAATAGACTTTAAACCAACAAAGATCAAAAGAGAAAAAGAAGGGCATTACACAATGGTAAATCAATGGAACAAGAAGAGCTAACGATCCTTAATATATATGCACCCAATACAGGAGCATCCAGACACATAAAGCAAGTTCTTAATGACCTACAAAGAGACTTAGACTCCCACACAATAATAGTGGGAGACTTTAACACTCCACTGTCAATATTAGACAGATCAATAAGATAGAAAATTAACAAGGATATCCAGGACTTGAACTCAGATCTGGACCAAGCAAACCTAATAGACATTTACAGAACTCTCCAATCCAAATCCACAGAATATACATTCTTCTCAGCACCATGTCACACCTACTCTAAAATTGACCGCGTAATTGGAAGTAAATCAGTCCTCAGCAAATGCAAAAGAATGGAAATCATAACAAACAGTCTCTCAGACCACAGTGCAATCAAATTAGAACTCAGGATTAAGAAACTAACTCAGAACCACACAAATTCATGGAAACTGAACAACTGGCTCTTGAATGTTGACTGGATAAACAATGAAACAAAGGCAGAAATGAAGATGTTCTTAGAAACCAACGAGAATGAAGACACAACCTACCAGAATCTCTGGGACATATTTAAAGCAGTGTCTAGAGGAAAATTTATAGCAATAAATGCCTACATGAGAAGCAAGGAAAGATCTAAAATTGACACCCATCATCAAAATTGAAAGATCTAGAGGAGCAAGATAAAAAAAACTCAAAAGCTAGCAGAAGACAAGAAATAACTAAGAACAGAGCAGAACTGAAGGAGATAGAGAAACAAAAACCCTTCCAAAAATTAATAAATCCAGGAGCTGTTTTTTTGAAAAGATCAACAAAATAGACCACTAGCCAGATTAATAAAAAAGAAAAGAGAAGAATCAAATAGAAGCAATAAAAAATGATAAAGGGTATATCACTACCAATTCCACAGAAATACAAACTACCATCAGAGATTACTACTAACAACTCTATATAAACCTGGGAGAAATGGATAAATTCCTGGACACTTGCACCCTCCCAAGCCTAAACCAGGAAGAAGCTGAAACCCTGAATAGACTAATAACAAGGACTGAAGTTGAGGCAGCAATTAATAGCCTACCAACCAAAAAAAGCCCAGGTCCAGATGGGTTCACAGCTAAATTCTACCGGACATACAAAGAGAAGCTGGTACTACTCCTTCTGAAAGTATTCCAAACAATCCAAAAAGAAATCCTTCCCAAATCATTTTATGAGACCAACATCATCCTGATACTAAAACCTGTCAGAGATATAACTAAAAAAGAAAACTTCAGGCCAATATCCATGATGAACATTGCTGCAAAAATCTTCAATAAAATACTGGCAAACTGATTGCAACAGCACATCAAAAAGCTTATCCATCACAATCGAGTAGGCTTCATCCTGGTGATTCAAGGCTGGTTCAACATACGCAAGTCTATAAACGTAATTCACCACATAAACAAAACCAAACACAAAAACCACATGATTATCTCAATAGATGCAGAGAAGGCCTTCGACAAAATTCAACACCCCTTTATGCTAAAACCTCTCAATAAAGTAGGTATCAACAGAATGTATCTCAAAATAATAAAAGCTATTTTCAACAAACTCACAGCCAATATCATACTGAATGGGCAAAAACTGGAAGCCTTCCCTTTGAAATCTGGCACTAGACAAGGATGCCCTCTCTCACCACTCTTATTCAGTATAGTATTGGAAGTTCTAGCCAGAGCAACTTAGCAAGAAAAAGAAATAAAGGTTATTCAATCAGGAAAGGAGGAAGTCAAATTGTCTCTACTTACTGATGACATGATTGCATATTTAGAAGACCCCATCGTCTCAGCTCAAAATCTCCTTAAACTGATAAGCAACTTCAGCAAAGTCTCGGGATACAAAATCAATGTGCAAAAATCACAAGCATTCCTATACATCAGTAATAGACTCAAAGAGAGCCAAATCAAGAACGAACTGCATTTACAATTGCTGCAAAGAGAATAAAATACCTAGGAATACAACTAACAAAGGATGTAAAGGACCTCTTCAAGGAGAACTACAAACCACTGCTCAATGAAATAAGAGAGGACACAAACAGATGGAGAAATATTCCATGCTCATGGTTAGGAAGAATCAATATTGTGAAAATGGCCATACTGCCCAAAGTAATTTATAGATTCATTGTTATCCCCATCAAGCTACCAATGACCTTGTCCACAGAACTAGAAAAAACCACCTTAAATTTCACATGGAACCAAAAGAGAGCCCACATAGCCAAGTCAATTCTAAGCAAAAAGAACAAAGCGGGAGGCATCAGGCTACCTGACTTCAAACTATACTACAAGGCTACAGTAATCAAAACAGCATGGTACTGGTATCAAAACAGATATAGACCAATGGAACCGAACAGAGTCCTTGGAGGCAATGCCACACATCTACAACCATCTGATCTTTGACAAACCTGACAAAAACAATCAATGGGGAAAGGATTCCCTGTTTAACAAATGGTGTTGGGAAAACTGGCTAGCCATGTGCAGAAAGCAGAAACTGGACCCCTTCCTAACACCTTACACTAAAATTAACTCCAGATAGATTAAAGACTTAAACATAAGACCTAAAAACCTAGAAGGAAAAAAAAAACCCTAGAGTTTTTTTTACCATAAAAACCCTAGAAGAAAACCTAGGTAAAACCATTCCAGACATAGGCATAGGCAAGGACTTCATGACCAAAACACCAAAAGAATTGGCAACAAAAGCCAAAATATTCAAACGTGATATAATTAAACTCCAGAGCTTCTGCACAGCAAAAGAAACAATCATTAGACTGAACCAGCAAGCAACAGAATGGAAAAATTTTTTGCAATCTACCCATCTGACAAAGGGCTAATATCCAGAATCTACAAGGACCTAAAACAGATTTACAGGAAAAAAAACAAACAAACCCATTCAAAAGTGGGTGAAAGATATGAACAGACACTTTTCATAAGAAGACATATAGGAGGCCAACAAACATTTGAAAAAATGCTCATCATCACTGGTCATTAGAGAAATGCAAATCAAAACTACATTGAGATACCATCCCATGCCAGTTAGAATGGTGAACATTAAAAAATCTGGAGACAACAGATGCTGGAGAGGATGTGGAGAAATAGGAACACTTTTACACAGTTGGTGGGAGTGTAAATTAGTTCAACCATTGTGGAAGACAGTGTGGCAATTCCTCAAGGTCCTAGAAATAGAAATTCCATTTGACCCAGCAATCCCATTACTGGGTATATATCCAAAGGATTATAAATTGTTTTATCATAAAGACACATGCAGACGTATGTTCACTGAGGCACTGTTTACAACAGCAAAGACATGGAACCAACCCAAATGCCCATAGACAATAGACTGGACAAGGAAAATGTGGCACATATACACCATGGAATACTATGCAGCCATAAAAACAATGAGTTCGTGTCCTTTGTAGGGACATGGATGAATCTGGAAACCATCATTCTCAGCAAACTGACATAAGAACAGATAATCAAACACCACATGTTCTCACTCATAGGCAGGTTTTGAACAATGAGAACACATGGACACAGGGAGGGGAGCATCACACACTGGGGTCTGTTGGGGGGGACTAGGGGAGGGACAGTGTGGGAAAGGGAGGTTGGGGAGGGATAACATGGGGAGAAATGCCAGAATTAGGTGACAGGGGAATAAGGTAGCAAACCACGTTGCCATGTATGTACCTATGCAACAATCCTGCATGTTCTGCACATGTAACCCAGAATCTAAAGTGCAATAAAATATATATATATATATATATATATATGAAAAGATGAGAGAAATCAGGGCACTGCACACTTAACATTAAAAATCGATTGCTAAATAAAATTAAGAAAACATAACATGGATACAGAAGAATATTTTTATTCTTCAGTATTTGAACTTAAGATTAGTAGCAACTCATCAAAAAACTAACGTTCTTAATTAGCCTATTAGAAACTGAAAAATGATTTGTAACTTTTTAGGCATGCAATTCCACACAAATATATATACATATACACATATACACACATTTTCACACACAGATAAGTGTGTGTGCAAATGTGTGTGTATATATGCAAATTCAATTTTTACATCATACTCACAATGTTTTGTAATTGAATTTAATTACAATTGATATTGTAAAAAGGCCACTAGAAACCTGAATTTTTTCTTAACTCTGGAATGTATTGTTCTCCAAGGGAATTCAATAATGCGAGAGTTATTGTTAGAAAGCTTTATAAAGGACAAACCAGTTATATTACCCACAGCACTTAAAACTTATAACAAAAAGAATCTTGGCAAATAAAGATAAACAATTATATATTATATACCAAATTAGTAAAGAAAATCGTAAAGTTCTTTTTTGAAGCTATATTTCCTTAAAGTAGAGTAATGGTATATGATTTAGTCAGATTACATTTGACACTGTCAAAAGCATATAAAATTGTACATGCTGACATTAAAGGAACACAATTAACCTTAAAATAATCACAGATTTTATTTTAGTTATTTTATTTATTTACGTATTTCTTTCTTTATTTTAAAGACAAAGTTTCTCTGTCACTCAGGCTGGACTGTGGTGGTACAATCATAGTTCACTATAGCCTCAAACTCCTGGGCTCCAGCAAACCTCCTGCCCCAGCCCTCTGAGTCGCTGGAACTACAGGCCTGTGCCCCTACACCTGACTGATTTTTAAAAATGTTTTTGTAGAGATGGGAGTCTCGCTAGGTTGACCAGGCTTGTCTCAAACTTCTGGCCTCAGGTGATCTCTCACTTCAGTCTCACAAAGTGCTGGGATTACAAGCGTAAGCCATTGTGCCTGGTTGTTATATTCTTAAATTGCTTTCTGTTCTACCTATTTTGTAGTTTATCTCAAGTGTCATATTCCTCAGTTAGTAACTGAAGGTAATAAATATTTCAATGGCAAAATATTAAACCTTCAACTTGAGCAATATAGTTGCCCTAATAATATATTTATGTATTTAAATTTTAAAAAGCTAACAAGTCATTGTAACAGAAAGTAAAAAAAAAAAAAAATTCTATTAGGTGATTGCTTGAGAAACTAAGAGGAGAAAGAACGGAGCTTCATCCTGTGTAATATGTAAGGTATATGGGCTCAGTGTCCCAGAGGGAAAGACAGCACTCTCACCACCTTAGGAAGCCATTCTACATGCTTGGGCTAACGGTAATGTGGCAGATTTGCTTACCTGCATTACATAACAGTTTCATCAGCTTTTCATCAATTATGTGGTTCATATCTGTTGCTCTCTTATTCTCTTTAATCGCAGATATGCTGCATAGGTAAAGATAGAAAATGTTAATATTTGAATATTTGAAATTTTCACTGCTCAGTCAGTGTTTTCAGCTGGCAATTATTTTCTGAGATAAAATAACTCAACCTTTATAAAATGTTGCTTCCCAAAATGTCACAGTATCTAACAAAATTTAAAATGTTTCTTATGACTTGTAGGAATAGGAAGTATATTTTTTTCTAAACTACAGTTTTTAAAGTCAGTTTGTCATCATTATCATCTCTGTGTGATGATACTTCATCACACAAATGAATGATTTTACTTCATTATTTTTTTGTTTTTCTATAAATTAGGTAATCTATTTAATATTATACTATAGAAAATCTTATTTCAAAGCATTCACACATTAGTACATCAGATTTTTATTCTGAACAAGTATAAAAATGTTAATTCTCTTTCCATAAAGTCCTCTTTAAATCTTACAAATGTAATAATTACATAAATTGTTACCTTGTAAATTATATTCTCATTCTTGACTTTCATGGATTTTTTAACTATATAAAAAATCATGGAAAATTCTAACCTGTTACAAATAAAATTTGCTTTCTTTCACATACTCAAGTTAATTTAGTATAGACAATTATCTTTACTTGACTGTAAGCATAACATAGATATACTTTTTAAATTTGCTGCTTTCTATTCAAAAAAATATTTATTTGTTCTTATATGATCAAAAATGTTCATACTTGTCACTTTAGTGGGTTGCAGCTATTAAATATTAAGGGTTTTAGAAATATAACATCATATTTTACACCATAATTCATTAAATCAATTTTTTTCATGAAAAAGCATTTCAATTGTTTGTAAACCTATTATTACATGAAACATGTCCATGAAGTTCTTTATTTATATGGATTTACAGATAACTACTTTTGGAATATATTTTAAAAATAAGTTTTGAAAAGTGAGATTATGTAGATAAACTATGCAGACAAGTTCATTGTTTTAATATGCACCAGTGTATTGCCTTTCAAAAGTTTGCAGCAATTTACATTGTCATCCATAATGTACATTAATTTTATAACCAGGCCATAAATGGGAACTGTAACGACTTTTAAATTTTACTATGTCAACAGATATAAAATAATACTTTATTGCTTTTTAAACAATTTTGCTTGAAAGATAATTGAAAACATATTCCATATTCTTTACTAACACTCTTATTTTGCATAAGTTATGCTTATATATTTGTATTTTTCTGACAATTATAAAAAGAACTGCATAGATAACATATTTATGTGCATATATGCAATTCTGAAATACATTCGGTAAATACACTCCAAATTTATTTTATTTTATCTATGATAATTTGTGTTATATTTTTCAGTATTTATGGCTATAATTTTTAATGTTTAAAAATTTTTTTATAAAATAATAATTAGACATTCATAATTTCTCCAAAAATCCCAAATTCTAGTTTTAATTTACCTAAAGATAAATTGTGGTCCAATATTAAATTCCAGCTTCTCAAATATTTTGATCATGTAATGTACTGGTGTTAAGCATAGTACCTTAAAATAGCAACTTATACAAGAGGAATTTAAATATTCATGAGAGTGCCATTTTATCAAATATTTTTTGAGAGCACATAATAGATAGATAGAAAATGGTACAAATTTTAATTTGGATTATGTTTGCAGAAGTTTAAAAAATACTCCAGTTCTCACTAAGTTTCCAAACATTGGGAGTGTTACTTTGGAACAAATTGAATTATTAAAAGTATAATATTGAAATTAAAGTTACAACTCAAAGCTAACATACTGGGTTCTTTCTGTCAATTTTTCTGCCCAAGTAGCCCATTAGTACAAATGGGAAATTTCAATAGAAAGGCAATCTCCTTGCAACTCTGGTAGGAGATGTGTGTGAGGTGACCAGATTCCTAAATTAAAAGTCAAGAAAAGGAATTTTTCCAGGAGATGTGTGTGAGGTGAGGCAAAACTTGGATATGGCATCAACTTGTTTTCATTGGTCACTCATTGCCTAAAAGCCTTGAGGAGATAGATAGTGAAGAAGAAAAATGAATTTCTTCTTTGCCTTCCTCCCCACTAGCAGAATACAATTAGCATCTTCTAATTCATAAATAAATGCTGAGGACAAGTTTACTTAACTTATAACTGGGTTTAGAGTCAACAGTACATGAGTAAGCTGCATGCCCTCTATATGCACTAACAGGACTCTGACTCTGCATGGATAACGTACAGAGAGAAACAAGAACTTGGAGGTTAGTCCTTATTGACTTGGGCTGGTTGAAGAATGGCTGAAATGCATTTAAAAAGAAATGAAAAAGAAACTATTTCTAGATATGATACAGACTTTTACTAAGATCTATAGACTTTGTAGAGTACTCCTCAATAACTAACAATATCTTCTTTTGTAAAGGTAAAAAAAAATTAGAGGAAAATCATAAGAAATACAAAAAGTTTAGATCAAAAGAGAAAAACTTAAGCAAAACACGTATTTGTCATTATTTATTAAACAATAAATCTAAAAAATTCACAGGCCTTTATTTTTTCACTATGTTTATGGGAGAAAAAAAATTGGCAATGACCCCCTTCTGATTTCACAGAGAAGGTTTCTATGTATTTAAACAAACCATTTCAGATGTCAATTTCCATGTTGTTAATAAGTCAATAAACACAGACAAATAAGAATTAATCCTTTCAACATTTTTTCCACAGGTCTTTGCAAGAATTTCTAAAGCCTTTGGAGACATAACCATAGTACCCTTTGTTCAAAGTGCATTTACCACAGGCACATACATTTAACAGAAAACAGAACAAGTTAACAATAGTTCTGAATATTCAAATATATATCCATTTGAGAAATCTCTCATTTTAACACTCTAGCATATGAGATTATTTAAGTAAATTTTATGATGCAAAATGATATCTCTCACCCAAATCTGCAGGGAAAGAATACATCTCCATTTATTTCCTAGACTTCTTTTATTAGTTATGCAAACCTGAATTTTTTAGGAAAGAATCTGGAATTTCATGATTTGTCACATTAAGAAAAAAGGTCTTATAGAGCTGAGTTTTACTGGGGGCAATGGAGAAAAGACTGAATAGGAGTTTAAGCATTTTATGAGTTCACTTAATAGAGAGCCTTTGGCAATTTTCTTCCATAAGAACCAATAAAAATATTCAGACAATTGGCAAAACAAAGTTCCTGAAAGAAGGAGAATGCATTATAAACAATGCAAATAGTATTTTCTATGAAGCTTCAGAGTACACTGCCTAATGATGATTAGGCTTTCACAAAAACAACTTAGGGGAAAAAAGTTACTGAAGATGTAAAACATAATTATTAAACTAATTACCTCAGTGCAGGCTGTAAGTGCCCAATTTATGGCAAAGAGCCAGATTCCTAAATTAAAAGTCAAGAAGAGAAATTTTCCCAGGCAAAAAAAAAATTAAATGAAAAGATATAAGAAATAGACACAGAAATAGATATAGAGAGCAAATATAAGCCATCCAATCTGTAAAGAAGTACATTACCAAAATAAAAAATAATAACTGTCAGAGCAGAGAAAGTAATTATCAAAAAGATAGTGATATCCATTTGAATTTGAGGATAGAAGCAAACACCTTTAGTTTTCACACTGGAAACTGTTCTGGTATTTTGTTGTTACAAATCACCTTAAAAATTAATTGCACAGAACAAAAATTATGTGTCAGACTCACAATTTTGTGTGTTTAGAATTCAGGCAGTCAGTTCATTTTGCCCATGATGATGGGGTTCTCAACTATGGCAGCTTATATGATTAAAGGTGGTTTTAGAGGCTTGACTGGGGCCATACGTCTGAGATCTTAAATCTAGATATTGTAAGGGTTCCTCTCCTGTTCACACTGCATCTCTTGGGGCTGGCATGTGCAAAGTAGCTTCTTCTTTACATGTTGGATCTTGGGCTGGGTGGCTGGAATAG
Source organism: Cacajao melanocephalus (assembly GCA_963573385.1). NCBI lineage: Eukaryota > Metazoa > Chordata > Mammalia > Primates > Pitheciidae > Cacajao > Cacajao melanocephalus. The sequence continues at coordinate 36,223 of CAUYLG010013377.1, forward strand.
ATGGGTGGATTGTTCCACATCTGTCTCTTTCCGCTTGACATTTCTTGTGACTAACTTCATCTTCCTCACAGCCTGGTTGTCTGAGAGTAGTTGGACTTTAATTTGCAGCTTGGCCTTACCCAAAATGAACTTTATAAGAGGCCTGGATGGAAGCAGCCAAGCTTCTTAGCGGGTGATGAACAATAAGAACACATGGACATAGGGAGGGGAGCACTACACACAGGGGTCTGTTGGGGGGGAAATAGGGGAGGGACAGTGGGAGGTGGGGAGGTGGGGAGAGATAGCATGGGAAGAAAAGCCAGATATAGGTG